>JAUZST010012278.1:0-11526 GCA_034779995.1 Parotocinclus haroldoi
TATATATGTACACAGTGCTCTGCTCAAAAAAATAAAGGGAACACTAAAATAACATCCTAGATTTTAATTAATGAAATATTCCAGTTCCAAAATCTTTATTAATTATATAGTGGAATGTGTTCAGAGCAAAATAACATAAAAAAAATTAATGTCAATCAAAATTATTATCCCATGGAGGTCTAGATTTGGAATCATACTCAAAATCACAGTGGAAAATTAAATTACAGGCTGATCCAACTTCAGTAGAAATTTCTTAAGACAAGTTAAAATGAGGCTTAGTATTGTGTGTGGCCTCCAAATGCCTGTAAGCCCTCCCTACAGTGCCTGGGTATGTTCCTGATGAGGCGGCGTATGTTCTCCTGAGGGATCTCCTCCCAGACCTGGGTTAAAGCATCAATCAACTCCTGGACAGTCTGTGGTGCAACATGGCATTGGTGGATGGAACGAGACATAATGTCCCAGATGTGCTCAATTGGACTCAGGTCTGGGGAACAGCAGGCCAGTCCATAGCACCAATGCCTTCATTGCTGACACACTTCAGCCTCATGAGCCCTAGCATTGTCATGCATAAAAAGGAACCCAGGGACCACTGCACCAGCATATGGTCTCACAATAGGTCTGAGGATCTCATCAGATCTCACCACCTAATGGCAGTCAGGGTGCCTCTGGCTAGCACATGGAAGGCTGTGCAGCCCTTCAAATAAATGCCTCCCCACACCATTATTGACCCACTGATAAACCGGTCATGCCTGAGGATGTTGCAGGCAGCACAACGTTCTCTGTCACATGTGCTCATTGTAAACATGCTCTCATCCGTGAAGAGCACAGGGCACCAATGGTGAATCTGCCAATCTTGGTGTTCTCTGGTAAATGCCGATCACTCTGCACGGTATTGGGCTGTAAGCACAAGTCCCACTTGTGGACGTTAAGCCCTCATACCACCCTCATGGAGCCTGTTTCTGACAGTTTGAGCAGAAACAATGATATTAGTGGCCTGCTGGAGGTCATTTTGCAGGGCTCTGGCAGTGCTGCAAAAAGGAGCAGGTAGCGGTCCTGATTCTGGGTTGTTGCCCTCCTACGGCCCCCTCCATGTCTCCTGGTGTACTGACCTGTCTCCTGGAATGTCCTCCATGCTCTGGACACTGTGCTGACAGACACAGCAAACCTTCTTGCCACAGCTCGCATTGATGTGCCATCCTGGACGAGCTCCTTTATAGCGGTTGTCTTTGTCTAGAAAGGCTAATTGCCTCTCATTTCTACCTGTTGTCTGTTCCATTTGCATGACAGCAGGTGAAATTGATTCACAATCAGTGTTGCTTCTTAACTGGACAGGTTGTTTTCACAGAAGTATTACATTTTGTTGTGTAAGTGTTCCCTTTATTTTTTGATATATATATGAAGTGCATTTGATATAAAATAATTTTTAAAAATTGTAAATTTCATCTAAAACAGAAATTGTACAATAGGGGTTTGAGCAAACAGAAACAGTTTGATAAATCAGAAACAGAAGCAACCGGTAATCTGTTTGATTCTATATGACTCTGATTTTTCCAGGATTTGAGTTTAAAAAGATAGCCCCGCTTACTAGATGCAATGATTAATAGGCAGGGAGTAATGAAATGTCAGTGATGCACTGTGGGTGATTAATGCTTACCATATGCATGCCAGTAAATGAGGCTTAGCAGTTCCATACACAGATTCAAACTCAGAAATGTTCCATCTCATTTACATTTCATTTGTCCTCCATTGTGTGTACAAATCCCTCTACGGCTGAGAAAAGCTAATTCAAGAATTAGATGATGTGTTATTGAGTGCAACATACAGTAGTTTAGAATTTTGGCTAGGTCATTAGTATTCTGGTCTAAAGAAAACAATAATGACAATGACTAAAAATTATGGGTATTATAGTATTGCAATCAGCACCTACAATAACTGGCACCTTGTGTAAATAGAAAAAAAATGAATCCAAACTTTGTCTTAAATCTCACTGTTGTAGAAATTACTGTACAGTCGTGGCCAAGAGTTTTGAGAATGGCAAATATTTTGGTTTTCAAAAGGTTTCCTGAATCAGGCTTTGGTCACAATTTCTATTACCTCTAGATAGTGAAGAGGGATCAGATTAATTGCAATTAATTGCAAAGCCATTACCTCCATGGCAACAACTTTATCACGGCAAATAATGCATTCTAGCCATTGCATTCCAGTCCACAAAATGGCCTGCTAACGTTATTTCAGTGATGATTTACATTTCATTTACATTTAATGTACATGTAATTTACATGTAATGCTCATAAATGCGTGAGCGAGCATTATCCTGCTGAAAACATACTGTATCACTGATCTGTTAGTGTCCCTCGTATTACTGCTAGGGGTGACCAAGTGTTGTGATATAGTGGATCCCCATATCATCACACCAGCAGTTAGGAAGTCATGGAACCACTACTTGAAACACCTCCTAACAGCTAGGTCTGTACAGTGTAGATAGTAGGCAATTTGTCAAAATTATCATCCCTCTTCTCTCAGTCCAGTCCTGAGTTCAAAGTTTTTCAACTGGACAAATGTCTTTTGAGTTCATTGTAGAGGCATGTCTAGCTGTCAACAATCTCTCAATTTTGTACCCTTTCGTGGAAAGACTTAGTGTCTTATCAGAACATACCTATAATCATTTATGTAATTATGTACATACTGTATCTGCCAACGAGAACCGCCGAGTTTTGCAGCAATCCAACATTGCTGTATGGGTGCTTTCTTCGTCAATGAGTATATTATTTTTACAGTTTTTGGTAATATGATTTAGTTAGAACATCATATTCCCAACACAGAAAAACACATAAATTACCATCTAACCGCTAGTATTTAGAAACTAAGAGAAGGAAAAAGAGCTTTCCTTCAATGACATTTAAAAAAGCAGTGGCATATGAAGTGCATTAGGGTGAACAGTGAAAGCTGTACAATGGATATACTGTCATCCCAAACCATCCTTTCTTGTCTCATGTTTCCAGACTCTCTGCGCTGCTTGAGTTATTTTTGGGTTGGACACATTTAATTATGCATGTTGTCATAGTGCTTTTAGTACTGCCTTGCAAGATAGAGAGATAAGGAAGGGCATCGAGGTGATTTTTTATTGTTGTGTGTGGTGGACACTATGCTGTGTGTGTGTTTGTGCTTGTGCTAGAAGACGTGTGTGTGTGTGTGTGTTTGTGTATAATTTTTCTGATTTCAAAAAGGATTTTTGTGCATTTTTCTGTGTTACATGCTGTGGCAGGTTTTTAAAAGGTAAGGTAGAAGGTGAAAAACCCCAAAGACCCCTAACACTCAGTGATTCATTGTTATTAGATCCTCTAAAAATACATCAAAGACACTTTATTAAATTTTAGAAGATATTACTTTACTTAAAGGGAGGGGTTTTCTGAGAGGTTTTTTGGAGATTACAAAGAGTTTTCAACAAATCATTCTACAGGGTGAGTCAAAAACAGCAGGAGATCCTTTTATATCAAAAAGGGAAAATTACATATCTGAATACCCCAGCAAGTAATGGGTGAGGGGGCCTATCTTTTATGTCAGGAACGTGAACCATTTTGAAAGCTGCCATATTGGATCAAGAACAGGTTTTTTCCAATGGGAAGGTGGTCATGTAGACCAGAATTGTCTCTCAGAACTCGAATTCCACAGTCAGATTAGCATTATCTCTTGTGCTTCAAAGGTTATTAACATAGAAATTTCAACAACAACTGGGCACATTGCATGTGATGCACTGCTATTTGGCTTGTTCAATGTGCTGTCCCAGGTGCAGAATCCAGTCGTTATGAACCTTTATGAGAATCTCTAGAGAAATGCTGTCACAACGATGCAGTGCTAAAGGTGGTGTTTGTTGTGGATTTTCTCAGCACATGCAATTTGTTTGAGATGACCCCAGAAATAATAGTCAAGTGGTGTGGGTGATCTCGGGCGGCAATTACACAGGTCCATGACAGCCAATCAAATGAGCAGGGAATTAAATATCCAGCCAGTTAAATATCCATCAGGTAAGCGTTTAGGGTGTGGTCGATGAAAATGGATGCACGGGTGAATACACACGTGCCCCATATTTCTACATCCCACCATAACCAACACATCACCTACGACATCCTGTCTGACATCTAGTAAAGGTTTTCTTCACTCTTCACTCCAATATCTCTCGTTACCTGCCAGTTGACCTCACCACTAACATAAAAAATGCTATTGTCACCAACAGAATACGATTTGCCAAAGTGAGATTATGCTGATGTTGGTTTATTGCCCAGGTGCAGAACTCGACACATCTATCAGGTTCAGCCTGTGACAGTTACTGGTGCAGCTGGATCTTGAAGGGGTGTCACATATGAAGCATTTGAATAAGGACTGACTCCACTCCTGACTCCTGACACCACATTCTACTGTGAGATGTCGTGTGCTGCACAAAAGGCTGCTAAAAACATTGTTGGGAATTCTTCACTACTATGTGGCTTGTTGTCCACAGTCTCAGTTTCTCAGAATTTGGTTATGAGGGATGCAAAGCGCTCTATGAAACTGGTGAGCTTCCTTAATGTCAGTTGCTGAACTCTGCAGCTATTATTGGGACTGATATGGGACTGGTTTCTGTTGATAAAAAGCAGTAGAGTGAACAGTAGAGTGATGGTGAAGTAGAGAAACATCTTAGTGTGAGAGGCTGGAACTGGTACCGGAACGAACATGTGCTTGGAGAGAAAATGTAGTTAGTTATTGATTAAGAGCACAGAGTCTATTAACAATCACTAATTCCATGTGAAGCATGAAACTCTAAAGAAAAAGTATCTTGTAATCAATGCGAAATCAAACTGGTAACCCGTGTACAGATGCAAGAACAGGACTGATATGATATCAATATTTATATTGATATTGACCTTTTTTTAGTTCCTAGAATTAAAAAAGTTACACCAGAGGTTAAAGCTTTCTCATACATGCCCCCCACTATGGAATAAACCTCCAACTTTAGTTTGAGATTCAGACATATTTTAGGTTTTAACTGATTATATAAGTCTAGGCTAAAAATATGCTTATTTACACTGGCCTTTGGTTAGATTTACAATGGGATGCAGCAAGTAAAGCATTACAGACATCCAACCTCGAGATTATAAATGCATGAACCAGTTTCTCTACATCTTGAGAAAAAAAGGATTAGCAAAGTTTAGCAATGTGAATCAAATGTGACACCACACAATTTTCTACATTGTGGTGTTACTAATACTGAACTGTGTCCCCTAGTGTGTGGTGTTAAGTAGGCTCTAACATCAGCAGGAAGGAAGGACCTATGATAACGTTCCATTACATACTTAGGGTGAAACAGCCTGTCACTGAAGGATGTACCCAGTGCTGCCACGGTCTCTTGCATGGGGCAGGAGTTCTCCATCACGGATGAAAGCTTGGCTAGCATCCTTTGTCTTCCACCACCTGCACTGTGTCTAAGGAGCGTCGCAGGACAGAACTGGCCCTCAGTCTCTTCCTGTCCACCACTGAAATACTGCTGCACTTACAGTAGACTTGTAGACTTACTGGCTACAAGTCTACTACAGATTTGTCTACTTGTAGACTACAGTAGACTTGTAGACTTACTGGCTACATTAGTAGAGTCACCAACCTTGTTGGTTTACAGCTTGTGGGGCGCACTATATATTATTTCATTCAAGACATAGTTTTGTATACGACAGTCAATAAATCCTAGTAGCGATATGAAGGACACTAACACATCAGCAATATGTGCAGGATTTACTGCAGCTACGTGTGGCTTCCATTTGTTATTTTTCAGCAGGCTAATGCTTGCCCACACACTGCAATGGCTTCCTATTTATTGACAATTACGCATTAATGGGAACATCTGGGATGCCAGCTTCAGCCACCAACGAGTGTGCAGAATCTACATGTCCAGCCATTTGTCTGTGAGCAAATGTGCCACAGGATACTATATGGATCCTGGATGATAGATCCATATCTTGTAATCCAGGCTAGAGAGGGCCCAACAGCATACTATAACCTCCTTTCAATTATACAATATTCTAAAATAAACACGTAAATACATTTTTCTATTGTGTTCTATTGTAATCACTTACACATATAATCATTACATTCACTCATTAAATTTTATTCAATCCCGGCAACTCCTTCTTGATGAATTATGTTTCTTGCCAATAAATGTAGACTACTTCTTTCACTGTCCCCATTTAGCTTGTGCTTATTCTTGTGGTGGCACTAACCTTCTTGACCAGTCTATTGAGACTCTTTGCTTCGTTTAGAGTGGCGTTTCCCTCCCCTCTGGCCACTGCATAGAATAGTACACTAGACACAATAGACTGATAGAAAAGTCGAGCAATTTGCTGCACACATTGGAAGACCTAAGCCTTACTTAGAAAGTAAAGCTCTGTCCTTTCCTGCACTCTGCTTGTGTGTTATCAGTCCAGTCCAGCTTATTGTTCAAGTACACCCTGAGGAACTTGTAGCACTTTACTATCTCTCCATTCTCACCACCATTTCTGTGTTCCTATTCCAGCATTTCTTGTATGGTGGCTCTCCCTGCTATTGTTTTTCAAGGTAATGGAAAATACTAAATTTTAACAGCTCTCAATTCCAGCTGATTTCACTAATATGTTGTTTCTGATGTAATACTGGCAGGAGTTTTCAGAGTATATTACTTAATGGGTATTCCTGCATTTATTCATATAATTTGGCCATAACATACTGTATCTGGTCTCTTGCCTTACCAAGTTTCATATAGCCACTGCAGACATGGCTGAGACTAGATAATCTACAATTAGGGTGCCTGGCTGGTGTGTAGTCTTGTCAGTTCCTTCCAGCCATATCACGCATCACATGCAGACACAACTGACTGTGTCTGAGTAAGGGTCAATCAGTCTCCCCTCACTACAAGAGAGACCCCAACCCAGTCCCATTCCTACCCCTCTTACACCTGTACCCTGTGTTTTCTCGGGATCCGTGGCAATCCCTGCCACCCTGACCAAGTGGTATTTAAAATTTGGGCTAGAAGCAAAAACAAAAAATATATTGACCAGTGAACAATTTACATTAAAGTGCAAATCAAAGGATAAATTCTTACTAATTTTGATATTTTGATTTAATCATATTTTGATTCTCTCTGAAATGAAGAGTTCTAATCTCCTACATAATTATAAGGTTGCTGCACTGAAAATATGGAATGTGTCTGGCAGTGAGAGAGCCCATGCTTTTGAGTGTTAAGCGGAGGTAGCCAGTTCACAGACAAATCAAACATTGAAATTGAAGTCATTATGCAAATGCAAATGAGCAGTAACAATTCAGATATAAAGAAGAATCAACAATAGGTTACAATAATATAAACCAACAAAGGAAGTCATCGAGCAGTCAGAATAAGCCAAGGCAGTAATAATAATAGATGATGGAAATACACATCAATGACTAAATAATTGTACAATATTTCATTTTTACATTTTTTTAAATATTCAATATAGTGAAAAGTAAGTCAATGAGTCTTGGTGAAATGTCAGTTAATAACATCTTGTGATCAGATGACAGTGGAGGAACCTACATGGCAGTCAGCATTCCTTGATCTTCTTTGGTCTTTACATGGTTGTTATAAAGGTTTAAGATTTATTTTTGCTTATTATCCTGCTGCAGTATAAATTTGTCTCCACAGAGATCGAAACAAGCAATTTGTTCTTTTAAAATGCTTTAAAATGCTTTAAAATGTTGATCAATATTTATATTTATATTAATAAAAATGGCCCAATGTCCCTCTTTCATTCCCTAATACCATATCAGTACCACACCCCTGGTCAAACCCAGTCATTGATTTTGTCATAGACCTTCCCTACTCACAAGAGAACACCACCATAATGGTGGCCATTGACCAACTTACCCCATGACCCTCAATATCCCATTACCTGGAATCCCCAGCACATGGTAGACAGCCAAGCTCATCTTACAACTCTGATACTTTGGGCTCCCTGAGGATATTGTCAGCAATCGAGGAGCACAATGCATGTATAGGGTATGGAGGACCTTGGAATCACAGTGGCACCTGGGCGTCCTGAGTCTCACTTCAGGTTACCATCCAAAGTCCAGTTGAGCATTGTAACCAGTATTAACCAGAAATTCTACAAATATTTTGTTTTGCCAATTCATAAGACTAAAAATCTCACATAGGCCGAGTATGATCAGAACTCATTGTGGTATCTAGGTGCAGAAGTGGCCAACCCCAATATCTGGTGGAGTGGGAAGGATACGGTCCAGAGGAACACAGCTGGGTACCATTGCAGGACATTGTTGACCTCTACTGATACAGATGTTCCATGTAAACCATCCAGAGAAACATGCTGTATGATCCAGAGGCCACCACAGACAGGGTAAAGCTTCCAGAGGTAGCTCATTGAGGAGGGCTCAGAATGCACTCACACGACCAAACACGACTGGCCTATAGAAAACTGTGATTTAAACCCTGAACTTCTGACGGTCAGACATGAAGTGATATCCTGATATCCTGATTTTCGGAGCCATACTGAGCGTTTTTGTGTTGGATATACTGGTTACAGATTTTGTTGTTTGTTTTCTTGGACTCTGATTCTACTGTCCCTTCCTTAGACCCTGCCTGTCTGTTATGTACGGATTTGCCTACCAATTTTGCCCCATTTTCCTCTTTATTATTAACGCCTGCAATTGCTTTCTACACCTGCCTTGTCTTTGTTTGCACACCAGACATAATAGACCATAGTTCGTGGCCAGGTAGTTTCACTCCACCGTGCACCCGACCACCGGTGCGCACACGCTCAGCCATTATTATTATACGTACTTGGGTCCTAACACATCCTGTAACAAGATTGCTGTTTCTCAATACAGGAACACAAAATTCAGACTAGTGTATTAGGTGGTAGACTGCTTTACTACTGAGCAGCAACAGAATAACTTTTACGATTCTTATATAATACCACACTGGGATAGTATTGAAGAGAATCCCCCTTGGTGTAAGGTCCTTGCCACTTAGGTACCTAAAATTGCTCTTACATGAATCCATATATTTTATTCTGCAAAAAACATTTTCTTTAGAAAGACGTCACACCCACGGATGCACAGCCGGCCATACCCGGCCACTCACATTCACTTTCCTTCTAATCATACACACCTGATGCTCATCTGCACACACTTATATATTCACTCTGTCCTGCTTTATGTACTGCTATGGCACTTGGCCCCTACCTCGTTGCTAAGTGATATCTCTATTATGTTCATTACTGCTGTACTTACCGTTTCCGACCTGGTTCCATTCTTCAACCCTGATTCTCGCCTCACCCTTCAGACATTGCTGTCTACTGAACCTGTACTGTTTACGTTGCTTTTGACCGCTGATTCTGATTAAACACCTGTTTCTTCCTGCATGCTGCGTCACACTTTGAGACTGATTGTTCTTTCTGTAAGAATGCAACCGAAGTTGTTATTCATCATTTTTTTTACAATATACACATACAATCATGCTTTGGTCTTTTCTTTGCATGCTTAAAAGTAGTAAATAAGATAATATGTAATAATGTAACATCCATAAAAACATTGGTGCAAATCATTATGTAAGGTCTATTTTGATAAACCAAACTACATTACAACACATACTGATGAAAAGCTCTTAATGTCAAGTAAATAATGTAAAGTAAACCAAATTAACTAATCCTGATGGTCATTCTGTAAGAAATCTTTAACTCGTTGCATATTTTTCAGATGGAAAGCCCATCCTCAGCGCTTCCATTGTGAGAAGTAAATGCAGCATTTTTGTAAATGTTTTTTGTTTCAGTTATTGCTGGTGTTCTCTGCTTAAATTTATGTATATTCTTTCGAAATTATTGTTGTGTCTGTCTTTATGTTGTTGTGTTTTTATTTAATGTTTTTATGTTTTGACTAAATGTTGTGTTGCGCCCTCGACTTTTGTTGGCCTTGTAAATGCGGCTGGGTTGTGACTCTACAGGCCGGAGTAGTTAACTTTTAATAAACTACATAACTGTTCAGAGTTCACACTTTTCAAATACTGCATTAGTGGAATTTACAATGATTAATTTGACTCAGTATAATCTGATTCATTGAACTATCTACCAGGTTTTTACATTTCAGAATTCATGAAACATCTTTCTAGCTTAAAGTTATTTCCTCTTTGACTATACCTGAATGCAATAATTTATACAAAAACTCAAAGACTGTGTAGGAGTTGCAAATTTCAGCTGAGATATTGATTTCACAGAACAGATATTTTCTTATGATGCTAAAATTCTTTAAGTCAGCAGTTACTAAATTTAGGTACTTGAACTGAATTATTTTTGAGATAGAATACTGTCTGAGGATAAGTCTTGTTATATTAATGTTCCAAAATTATATTATATATATTATATGATATATTGTATATAATTTTATATATTATATATAAATATATTTTATCTTTGTGGAGCAACTGAGTTCACCGTTGACACTAAAGCAAGAAAAAATGTTCCTATCAACTGTGTTCTCTTTTCCTTTGTATTTTGTTTATCTCTCTGCCCTGCTCCTGTTTAGTCCTGCATTCATTCGATATCACCATGATACTGATCAGTACATTATATGGTCCAGTAATTCTCTCTCCCTGCTCTCACTCTTTTCGCTGTCGTTTACTCAGATGTCCCTCTATTCTCCTCCCCCTCCACATTTGGCTCAAATGCTTTATCCTCTTGTTACCTCTTACCTCATCTGACCGTCACTGACTTCCCATTCTTTGTCTCATCTCTGTTGGGACTCCACCTGTCTTTCCTTGACTCTGTCTTAGATTCTGCCTTTCCTCTTCCCTTCCCCACTTCATATCCCTTATATACTTGCACAATACTTTTCCACCTCCCAATCACTTCTTACTTTCTCCCTCATTTTGATTTATTAGCTCATTAGCACTCTCATCTTCAGTTCAGTCGGTGGAACAGTTCTGAATTACCACACAGCTGAAACTGACTCATTTTTTTTCCTGACAACATGCTCTCATTAATGTTATATTAACTCTCAATTACCTGCATGTCTATGTCACTAATGTACATGTGTTGGTTGATTTTTTAAGTTTAAAAATGGACACTTTTAAACACTTTTTTAACTTTTTAATTAAAAAAAAAAGATAAACCCTCTCAGGTACACTATATAGCAATAGTAATTGAATATATCCTATTAATCATGTCCAGTACATGATTTTGAAACATTAGCATTACGTTCACATAAGTTTACAGGTTAGCCCAGGAAAAAACATGTACTTCTTAGTAAAACAGTTTTCATGTTTTTGCAGTTTGACTATGAAGTTCACAGTTCTACTAATGTCAATTCCACACCAGGAAGGGCTCTGTAAATGCCTTTAGCAATTTTATGTGATTTTTTTTTTTTACAACCCTAAATAAAAAAAGTAATAAATATAATAAAAACACACACACACACACATACACACACACACACACACACACACACACACACACACACACACACACACACACACACACA
>JAUZST010012279.1:0-36442 GCA_034779995.1 Parotocinclus haroldoi
TACACACAAACACGGGTCAATGCCAATTTAAAGTAGTTTATTAACCTAACACGCATGTCTTTGGACTGTGGGAGGAAACCATAGGAGTAAACAAACACAGACACAGGGAGGACATGCAGACTCCACACAGAAAGGACCCATGACGCTCCACCCTGGGATCGAACACGGGACCTTCTTGCTGTAAGGCAGCGGTGCTACCCACCGAGCCGAGCCCCACCTAACAACAATAATAACGATAATATTAATAATGCACATTTAAATGAATGAATTGAATGGCAAGCCAATATTTAAGTCATTATTACATCTAAAAACTAGTCAAACAGGCATGATTAGGGCCGTTTAATAGCAATTAAGCATAGTTTCCGTGCCACAGACGACCTGAGTATTTTTGCTGCTCATGTCCCTTCATATCCACAGTGTATGTCCAGCAGGATAAAAAAAAGTGTGTCACATGCCTCAAATCGCTTAAAATCTGCTGCAACTGTATCGTTATGGACCAAAACTTGTATACAGATTGTGTGCATGTAGGTAAGCTTCTAAAAATCGGAAGTGTCCATATGCAACCTGTCACTTCAAGACGTCGAAAAGGAGGAGAGAGATCCAGATAATTGCAAATGTACCAGCTTATTAGGAAACAACAGGGTAAAGTGCAGCGGTGAAATACAGACTGACTGACATTTACACACACGCATGCACTCCCTAACACACAAACACACTAGAAGAACACACAAGGGAGGATACAGATTAAATACACTGCAGGGGGGCTTGCCTACACAGGGAGAAAAAGCTGAATGGAAAGGTGAATGGAATGTGCACATAATAACCTAGGACTATGGCAGATAAGCTACACACAGAGTGTGGAGAAAATGAGAGACAATCTAGATGAGCTGATGGACAGAACATGATAGATCAAGGGAAGACACAGAGTTGGGAGAGTGAGGATATGATGAAGATCAGATCAAACAAGATGAGGAACCGACCTGAGGAAAGTCAATGGAACTGAAGATGACCAGCTTAAAGTGATCCAACCGTTAAATTGGCTCAGAAAGTCAGCTGGTTGATGGTGGCCATCTATGGGAAAACCCAAACAGGAGCTATGCAGGCTGACCTCATCCTGACACCGCCTTTATTTCTGCAAATATGATATTAGAGCACATTTCATTATAGGTCCATTGGGGATTCTGGGTGCCTCCGGAGGTTAATTCAATTCTTTCAAAATAAATACACATGAGTAAATGCAAGCAGTGCATAAGCAGATGTTAGATAAAATGTAAGATGTTAGAATTAGGTTATTACATAGAAATTAAAATCGTATATCTCGTTACTAAAGGAATTGCCACATGGCTTATTATAAAGACTGCATGCTGGCAGGCATTGTGTAGATTTTGTCAAAGTAAATAAATAAATAAATAAAGAGCAGTGCCTTCTTAGAAGCTGTTGCATTCCAAACCAAATACTGTTGGACTTGTGCTGTGATTTGTAGCCCCAAAGTTTGAGCAAAAGTATTATTACATATTCAGTTCATCTCCACCTTGGGATTTATAGCCACAGGCACATTTCAAAGAGAGATAAGCGGATCAATTGGGAATTTATTGAGTAGGATTATGCCCACAGTGTTGGATAGCATGATTTATCTTGGCCTGACCTTCATACATTTTTCTCCACACCATTGTGCAACAGGCACATTTGAAGTCAGACTTCTAAAATAATCAGAACAATTCCGATTTTCTGACATCTATGGGACTATTAAAGCTCCACCATTAAATGAGCTCAATTACACTGCTCACAAAAATTAGGGGATATTTCATTAGGGAATATTTCATTTTGAAATCTTGCTAATTTTTATGAGCAAGTAAGTATATATTAATTTTAGGGGTTTTTCTTCGGCTGACTTGTAGTTCACATAAAACAAATAGCAGCTAGAATTTAAATTAAACATAAAAATCCTTGTTAAAAATTTAACAGCTCCACTTGGCCAATTTCCACTTTAGTTTAAAGGTTCTTTCTGCGTCTGAACATTTTCTTTGTGATTTCTCCGTGGCACTATAAAAAGAATGTCAGGGAATGTTTAGTGCCAGTCTTCATATAAAGATGGTGGAAAAATCTGTTCATGTCAGACATATAACCAAATGACAGACCACATAGGCAAGTCTGCAGTGCTTCCAGCATTTGGAGACTGGGTTAAATCTACCAGGAGGCCCCAGCACTAAAAGATTCCACTGTGGGGTGTGTGTGTGTGTGTGTGTGTGTGTGTGTGTGTGTGTGTGTGTGTGTGTGTGTGTGTGTGTGTACGTTACACATTTACATAACAGATTTGTAACAGAAGTTTTAGATTGTGCTTGGATTGTGCACTGTAAGCATGCATGAGTTGTACTTAGATAAATTAGCAGTTAAATTATTAAGTGTAAATCTTTGGAAATGTCAAACTGTGGAACCAGCCCATAAAACTTTTAAACCTAGAGTTAAACTTATACAATTGTTTATATTTTCAATATTAATTTGACATTGAAGCTCTAAAGGTTGGCTGAGAAGGTATTATCATTTTTAACATAATCCAGCAGTCTCATCAAAAGCAAGTCATGCAAAACTTGACAGTCATGACAGTAGAAAGCTACTGTTGATGTGCATCATTAGGATTCTGTCACTCAGTTTCACATGAGTAACGAATCAAATACACCAGTGGATTGACTGGAAAATGTCAAATCTGTTCCTTAGCATTTCAGACCAATTTTGATCCCAGCGTCAATGTATAAGTAACAAAATAGTGCAACTTTAATTGGTAAAAAATTGCAGTTTAAAGCCAAAACTGCTCATTCGTCTTTATTATTGGTTTCAGATATCTCAACAAACTTGCTAACAGGTGCTTTAAACCAAGGACACACCCATGTGATTTCTTTAGCTTTTTTAGCTATTTTTAACATTACATTTATGTCATTATCTTATCCAGAGCCTCTTACATTTAATACAGTCTTACAGTCAAAGCAATTGTGGGTTACGTGTCTTGCTCAGGGACCCAACTGTGGCAGAGGTGGGACTTGAACCCTGGACCTTCTAGTCCATAGTCCGTAACCACTAGACCATCACAGCTACACAATGAAAGGTGAATCAGGATACGGAATAACAATAAAAGCAACAGTTTCAGTGTAATTGAATCATATTATTTTATTTTTAAATCTTGAACACAAATGTGGATAATTTTCTCACCCTGCTTTAATAAAAAGGAAATTAAACAAATGTTGAGAAATTTGTGCTTGAATAAAAGGTAAACCTCAGAAAACGTCGTGAGAAACCTCAGGAAAAAAATACTTTGGTACTCAGCTTTCAGTCATATGTTTCATTTTGTTCGGTTTCGGGTTTTGCCGAAGATTTTAATGCTGTTGAATCCTTAGGGACTAACAAAGTATGTAGAGAAACAAATGGACTACAGTCTGTAATTGTAGAACTACAAAGTGTAGTAATCGCTAATTCTTAACTAAAAAATAAGCCGAATATGAAATGTATCATATGTAAGACTGTACTGTGTCTCCGTCCCTGTACTCTGTGTGGAACGGGACACTGTGGCATTGCACAACCCTTTATTTTAAAATGCACAATTTTTATTCAAGTCCTCATTTGCACATGTTCGTGTCATGACTCAACTGCCTAAAGAACGAGGAGGCGACCTCAAAATAGCAGTAATTAGTTCCTCACACAGAAAGAGAACAGCTATATGAACTGGCAGATATTGAATGTGAATGTTTAAACAAATTCAATACAACAAATTAATTAAGCTTATGATATTTAACGACAGAGACGTAGCTTATGATGAGATGAGAGGGTGTGGTGAGCGGTGGCGTATGATAATTTAAAGCAACATGCAATCAAACTGACTTTGCTATTAAAAAAAGTGCTGCTTAGACAGGGTGAAAAGGGTGCTGTGGCATTTGATGCTTGTGGTATTTTCTCCAAAGAATGTCACAGATATTTAATTAAGACCCCAGGGAACAGCTGGAATTTGGGAATAGGGCTTTAATATGTCTCCTTTAAACTGATTTACTTTATTCTGTCTAGCCTGAGTAGACGTAATTTCTCACTTACTATAGTTTTTATTATTACATTATTAGGCATATGCTGAAGTGTTAAAGCATGATCTATTTGAAGCTCAGTATCTGCAGGCCTGAGAGAATGAAAGCAATCTGACTGAGAGCAGCGAGTGACTGCTGATGATTCCTGTTAAACTCTGTATGCGTGTGTGTGGGAGACCATGTGTGGGTGTGTGACATTGACAGGAGTCAGGCGCGATAACTGAATGCCAGCTCACACTCCAAGTGTCACCGGACAGTCTTTTTGGTGATCTGATCGCTATTGGATCCTCTGATCTGGTTCCCAGAAGGGAATTAAAAATAGCATTTGAGCTGGGAAAAAAAAATCGATTCAAGGACACACTGCTATGCCGCATTCTACAAAATGGAAATGTTAGATGTTTTCTTGTTGTTGCAGTTTGGCATGGCTATCTTTTGTTTCCATTGACTGCATAATGTAATTGACAGGCTGCTTAACACATTAACAGGAGGGTAATTTGGCGCTTTGGAAGGGTTGGATTGAATGGATTGAATGTGCTGCCTGTCAGGCCGCTCAAAGGGAGTAAACATACTTATTGGTGTTGAGTTTCTGAAATACCACCGCACCATTACGGCTGTTCTTATTTGTGGGTAATGAAAGGGCACTATGGTGTGCGTGAAGGGCAAGATTGCCTGGGAGACGACCGCGTGGCCATGGAAGAGGGAACATGAGCTCATTAACGGTTCGCCCTCCTTCTCCTAACTCTTTCTCTGTCATTCTCTCATTTTATCTTTTACTTGCAAGAGACACACTTTGTAGCTCAGATATAAAATGAGCGCTTTATTAAGACCTATGTAGGTCCCAGCCTCCCTGGGAAGAGAGTGGGCAGGGACATGTGCTCATATTAGAGAAAGACAAGAGCATAGGTTGATCCTTTACGAAACATGTAATGGATGGGGTGATGATAAAAGGTAGGTGTCTAGAGTTGCAAAAGATTTTGGTACCATAATATGGTATGATAAATTCTAATGCAGGTATGAGCAGTTTAACAACATTTTGAGGAACAGGCTGTCGATGGTTGAAATGGACGTTGACCAGACACTACCATAGTTGAATGTAGTCTTTTAAGGCAACTGTAATGTAGCTGTACTGGCTCTATTTGCAAGAAAACTAAGTGCAAACTATACGTAAATGTGTCGGATACACCACTGAAAAAATGAGTGATGTCATGTGAATGCCAGGCTCAGCGAGCGAATGTGAAACAGTATATATAATTATAATTACGAGATAATATACAGGTAGTGAGGGGACAAAACAGATAAGTACTATTTACAGCAGGACAATCATAAACACTAATTAATACCATTTACAGCTTGTTACAAATGAGCAAAAGAAGGTCATCCACACAAACATAAGAGCAAACGAGCAAGCTAAAACATGACCGGCACGAATGAAGGCCCAAATCTGCATGTTGATTGGCTTTTGGGGCCGGCTGGGCTGAAAGGCAAATGCACTGTGCTAGAAATAATTGTGTAACAGTCCACTTGCAGCACATAAATAATCAATTAACATGTGTGTTATAATTTACTTGTAAGTACAGTACTGTATTCTGTTTATCATATGCCGGGCAGTGCTGTACAGTGTCTTTGACATTTGAAGTCTGTTTAGGCCTGCTATGTCCAGAGTAAAAACATATATATTTTTTTTCCATTATGATTTATTATAATTTCTCGAATTAAAGCAAAGGGTTGTTAATCAGATGGCCGTCAAACGCTGCTTTCCTGTAGTCTGATGGCACAGTTGCTGTTTAATGAAAAGAGGGTAATGTGACTTTAAGGTTTACTCGACTCTTGCATCATAAAGTCAAACGTTATAAACAACCTCTGCAGAGAACAAAGCCAAAATCTGACACCTTTCTGAAAAATATGACGAACCACTGACAAGTTGTTAAGTTTCTGAACAAGAACACTAGTGTGAGTTCCCACTGTAGCCCTGCTTTTCTTAGTATTTGGTTGTAGAGGTGAGAGGGTTCTAGGGTTGTGGGCTGGATGAAGACACTACTTTGATGGGATGCCAGTCCACTACACAAACACACCACCATATACACTGCAAAACCGATTAAGTGTTTAAACCCAGGTCCTTAGAAACTGCTCTTTAAAGCAGAAGGCTTTACCTTCAAGCCACAGGAACTGCAATGATTCTCATGGATAACATAAAAAGCAGCCAAAATGTATTCTCATGCCATCTTTAAAGCTATATTTGTTCCCCACTATATCCATATCTACTAAACTAGATTAAGCATTAGTTCTCTAGAAGAGGCCAGTGCTTTTCATCTGGTTTGACTTACTTATACATATAAGCACCAAGCAGTGGTCATTTGAGTGGGAGGAGAACCGAGAGAGATCTTTGCACCCTCTTTTCATGGCTTTTCCTGCAAATTTATCAACTAGCATCCTTAAATTTGGAAATTCACAACAGCAGAACCTAGTTTCAAACCGTTATCTTCCTATTTTCATCATAGTGACACCAGATTCGCATTTGGCCATGTTATTTTAAGCCTCACAAGACTGTTGAACTATTGTCACCAGGAGTCATGAGTTTGCTCGCTGTAATTTTGATTCAGATATGAATAACGCAGTATAATCACAATCACAGAAGTGAAATAAAATGGTAAATTATACATAATAAGACCTTAAACTATGATATGCATTAGATCTAATGCTATTTTTATAAACTCCCATGTGTTTGCTAAATGTTTATTATATTAAAAAGTATAGTTTCAGAATTGAGGGGCATAAATTACTTTTTTTAGAGCTTCAACGATTACTGACTTTGACACTGATAAATAACTAAACTAATCAAAACAAATATTCGTTACAACAAGGAATATATTATCTATGGCAAATGCTCTAAGAATTCACAGAAATCCCTAGGTTGAAGGAAACTTGACTTTAGTTGGTCGTCATGTCAAATAATTCAACATATAAAAAAAACATTAAATAACAACATATGAAAAGCATCCGGTGGACAGTGTATGATAGTGACCTCATACAACCATATCTTTTCCTCACATTCACACATTTCCTGTCAAATTCCGTTTCGGTCAAATTCAAACTCATTTTAATGAGATAAATTGTTTGGTGCACTTGCTAGAACTTGCATGAGTTCAGAGACGGACTCGTATACCCTTTCCAACCGAAACAAACGCTCTTATTCCGTGCAGATCTCCACGAAAATCAGGTGTAAACTTTGTTGTGATTGTTTATTTACATACTGTATATTTCTGCAAATGGGTCACCAAAGATCTTAAAAAAGTTAGAGATAACAGCCAACCAAAGAGTAAAACAGGGAGTAAGATATGAATGTGGAAAGTGATAATCAAAACTTTATTTTGATTTATCTAGTTGTCCTTATTGTCTGTGTGTACATTGTGTTAAATATGCAATACAACTCCACTGTGGATTTTCTGGGGTTTGGAATGGATTAATTACATTTCCGCTATTCCTTATTGCAAATATTATTTCAGTACTTGTCACGCTTGCATAATGTTGCCTGTACAGAAGTTTAAAATGTGTCTGGCTATGACCTCTGTACTCTATTGTCCATTCAAAATGTCTGGTCTAGTCCCTTGTTGCATTCCATCTACTGAAGTCCCTCTTTCCTTTCTCTTTCTATGCCTAACAAACACACACACACACACACACACACACACATAAACAACTACTATATTTACGCATTGTTCTACTGTAACCAGACAGCAGGAGTTGGACTCGTGTGGCATAAACTCTCCTTTGCTCTCAAGGTGCTTGTGGAAGTGAGTAAGGCTAGCTTGGAAGGGGAAAACAATGATAAAAAGGGAGAGCATGTGTGACTGACAGTAACAGTCTCACACTGATTGGGGCTAGAACCGTAGCTCTTCCCATCATGAGACATGTACTGTACCACTGAGCGGCATTACTGTTAGGAAGACTGTTCCCTTGTTTCTTGCTGAGCAAGTTAATGGTGGTGAAAAGACAGACAAAGGAAATGCCAAAAGAAAAAGCTTTCAAAAGGGAAACTTCAAATAACAAAAGGTGCTTCAAACACAAGCATAAAGTCTCTGCTTTTATCATTTTCTTTCCATATTCTTAAAAAAAGGTATTCGATCGTTTCCTTTTCGTTTCAGTGTTCTGTTTATATCTCTTTTTTCATCTCTCTTCTCAGAAAAAGTCTGGGAACGACTGCTTTAACCACTGTACATGAATCCAATCTGGCAACTCCGTTTGTAATATGTACCGTGCTTTTGGCGGATGCGGTATTTATCTTGCCAAATTAGAAAGTCGACTAGCTGCAATGAAATATCTCTAGTGACAGGAAATGGTATGCAGTGGACTGGCCACCCATTCAGAGTTCACTCAATGGGTAACCGCAGCTGTCAATGGTCAGTCTGTTCAACATTGCTCAGGCAGGTCTACTGATTAGTAACTGCTGCAGGGAATGACAGGATTTGATTTGGTAATGAGAAGGAACAACAGGGAGGCCTATTGATTAAGGCTCCACACTACTAATCGGAAGGTTGTGAGTTCCCAGTTCCATGAAGCTTCCACTTAAGTAAGGCCTTAACCTTTAACTGCTTAGATCAATTGGAGTCTCTCCTGATATGACCATCTGCTAAGTCCTGCAAATATGCCATTATATACTGGCCGGGTGCCATGCTGTATCTCTGCCAAGAACTTAATAGTTGTGAAACGTGAGTGTTGTGAGGAGAGTGGGTATCGGTGCCATTACATGTACCAAGGGCATGTGGAGGATGTGCACCAGAGGTGACAGAAGGATGCAGGTTCTGTAACTAAGTAAAAGCAGTACTAGTGTGATAATGTGTGATAATATGGCTTACAAATTTTACTCGCGTAAAAGTATACAAGTAAACTTAAAGTAACTAAAGCCTTAGCTCAATTTCTGAAAAAGAATGTCTATTTTAAGGATCATCCGTCTCTGCCAGATTTCAACACTTCCTTGGCTGCCCGGTCACCTGATTTGTCGCCAATCAGAGATTTTTGAGATTTTCTGAGCTGTCTTTTATGCCCATGAGATGCCTGCTTAGTCACCCTGCCATGAGCAACTCAGGGCACATTTGATTTGTTGAATGTCCCTCATATCACTACTATGGGTGATAGACTGTCATATGCCATGGCCCTACAGATCATCACACCAGCAGCTGGGGCAGTATGTCACCCCAAGCTAGGGCAGGAATAAAGCGGTCACTATGAGGCCTCCATGCTCGAACCCCAGCATCAACGACAATATGGTTCCAGTCCATAGAAGTCCAGGTTTCTTGTTCATGACATCACTGCATATGTAAGCGATGACTGGCTGTCAGTGACAGGATGCATAATGTGCACAGTGACATTACATTTCCTTTTAATGGGGGAATTGATCCAGGCAGAGACAGGAGTGTGTGGTGAAGGCGCCACGTGTGGTGGACAACAAAACTATGGGAGCTGCTTAAGCTTGTTGGCGGATCCATGATCTTTACTGCTGGTTGTCTGGGGTGGCCAGAGCCTGTTTAAAGTGTGTTTGAGAGGTTTTTTTTTATAGGGCAGTGGGGGAAAGCCCTGTTATTCACTCTCGTGGCAAGACCCAGTGTCCAATGAGACCACATGCGTCACATTTTGTAGCAATCCAACATTTCTATCTGAGAGCTTTATTTCTTATCATTTAATATAACAAAGAAAAACATAAATATAGATAAGTTAAATATAAGATAAAAAGTCAAATAACGCCCGTGTTTTTTTTAATTACAGTACTTTCTTTTGAAATTCTGTAAAGTATAACATAAATAATCAAGTACAGATACCTAAAAAATACTTAAGCACAGTAATGAAGTAATACATTATTTACCACCCCTGATATACTTTTACTGCATGACGACCAATGACGCTGCAAAAGGCAGGGAGAGAGTGAGACCTAGAGAAAGAGAGACTCAATACCTGGCCTTATAAATGAGCTAGCAGAGCACTGATAATGACACAGACTGTCGGGTAGTCCAAATGGAAGGCAGGGGGAATGGTGTAAATGTTGCAAGTGTGATCTGAATGCTAGCAAAGCTGAGTGGCAGGAGTGTGTGCATGTGTGTACGCGTCTAAGAGGCAGGGGGTGTTTAGAGGACAGGTGTGAGAGCAACAGGAGGCTGGAGAGAGATGACAGAGAGATGAGAGGATATGAATAGTGCCAGATTGGCTGGATCATGAAGCACCCTGGGTAGCTTATAAGAGCACTCCTTCACCTTACATTCATCAGAGCAAGCCTCTTCCATCAAACTCTCACTAACCACCTACTGCCACGACTTTTCAAATGCACACACACACACACACACACGGCCAGCTGCCAGACATGCCTTATGTATACTCACAGTTTATCTGGGACCTGTCAAGGTTTTTAGGGCACTTGTAATGTCACTGAGCCAGAAAGGAAAGGAAGCACTGGGTAAACACCAAAGACAATGACTGAACTGCTAAACTCAAACTCGTTTTGAGGTTTTCTATTCTTGGATGGAGGACTATGGCTGTATTGACTTGTTTCCCTTTTTAATTTTTTAAGTAAAATTCCTTGTTACAGCATAGCATGGAGTGGCCGTGGTGGCACAGAGATTGAGGTCTGGGCTAGGGACCAGAAGGTCCTCCCAGCTGTCATAAATTAATCCGAGGTGCAAAATGCATTTGCTTTCACTTTATGATTTGAATGTTCTAGATAAAGGAATTTGTCAGATAATTAAAAGGGGAGCAGCACAGTGGCTGAGTTGGGAGCACCGCTGTCTCACAGCAAGAAGGTCCCGGGTTTAATCCCAGGGTGGTCTTTGGTCTACATGTCCTTCCTCGTGTCTGCATGGGTTTACTCCAGGTGCTCTGGTTTCCTCCGACAGTCCAGAGACATGCATATTAGGTCATTTGATGTCTCTAAAGTGGCCCTTAGTGTGTGCATGACTGTTTGTGAGTGTCCTCTGATGAATTGATGCCCCGTCTAGGTTTGTTCCTTCCCTGGCTCCCAGAGTTACAGGCTGCCCCGCAATCCCATTTGGATTAAGCAGAAGATAATGAATAATTCAATTAAGTAAATGTAAGATTTAACTCTCTGTGCTCACACTGTATTTAAACATTCTGGGCCCAAACACACTTACATAATCACAATACTATGTTTGTGGTGGAGAAAATACACACAGATGTGCTGTAGTGAAGACTTGTTCTGATTTGCAGTTACACACTATAGTTTTCTGACAGAATATGTCATGGAGATGTATTGATGAAAGGAAAGTAGAACTATTTTGTAAAGTCTTCTATATAACATATCAAATGCTTTGAAACAAAAGTGAAGGGTTCATATGAACATAGTAAGTGTTTCTACATTGCTGTTTCTACATCAAATTTCCTCATAAATTTGTTTCAAATTTCCTTTCTACCCACAACTAAAACTTAATAATTACTTTTTAGAGACTTTTTAAATCTCCTTCCTTCCCAGACCAATTATTTCAGAGCTTCTTACTTCTTTAAGCTCCTGATATCAATTAATCTAGTCTGTCTGGCTTTCTAATTCCACTCTATTTTTCCTCTCTTGTTTTGCACTTTCTCAGCTCTCTTTTCATCCTGCTAAACTTTACCTCTTTTGTCAGAATTAATGTCTTCTTCTTAAAACTTATCTAGATCAACTTATTTTCTTTCTTTTTCTTTCCGCTTTCTTTGCCTTTCATGCACACAGTCAAACCATATACTGGAATGATTTTGCTCTGGCGACAGCTCTTGGCCAGTTTAAAAAGTGTATAAACAAGATGCAGCTTACAAAGACAAAGTGTAGCCTGACAAAGCCAAACAAGCTACTGTAACTTATGACAATGCTGTAGAATGTGGCTTGGCACTGTCTTGTTGAAATAAACAGAGACGTCCCTGGAAAATACGGAGTGGCAGCGTATGTTGTTCCAAATCATCCATGTACCTTTCAGCATTACTGGCACCTTCACAGATGTGCAAGTTACCCATGTCATGGGGACTAACACACCCCAGTACCCACAGAGATGCTGGCTTTTGAACTTTGTGCTGATAACAATCCAGAGAGTTCTTTTTCTCTTTGGCCTGGAGGACACAACATCCAAGATTTTCAAATATAATTTGAAATGTGGACTCGCCAGAACACAGGACACTTTTTCACTTTCGTGTTTCTGGGTGTTGTTGATACATGGTTTTTGCTTGACATGATGGAGTTTTAACCTGCACTTGTAGATGGAGTGACGAACGGTGTTCCCGAGCCCATGTGGTAATATCCGTTACAGAATGATGTCGGTATTTAAGCAGTGCCGCCTGAGGGATCACAGGTCACAGACATTCAATGTTGGTTTTTGGCCTTGTCGCTTACTTGCAGAGATTTTTCCAGATTCTCTGAATCTTTTGATTGTATTATGGACTACAGATGGTGAATTTCCTAAATTCCTTATCATTGCAAAATGAGAAACATTGTGAAAAACGGCGTGAGCAAATAGTACAACAGTTTAAGAACAAAGTGGTGAACCTGGCCCCATCCTTGCTTGTGAATGACTAAGCCTTTCGGGGATGCTCCCTTTATACTCAATCATGAGACTCACCTGTTTACAATTAACCTGTTGGAACTTTCCATAAATGTGTTTTTTCGAGCATTTCTTAACTTTCCAATTATTGGTTGCACCGTCCTAAATTTTTTTGTAATGTGTTGCAGGCAACAAATAAAAAAATAATGTATACATAACATACATTAATGCATATATAACATTACATATATTGTATTTGTTGTGTATTCTATTGAATATGAGATAAAAAAAAGGCTATGCAAATGATCATATTCTGTTTTTATTTATGGGTTATGGAATTGGGGTTATAGAACACAGCCAGTAAACATTAAGAACAATTAAAAATAGATTCTGCTTGCTACTGTGGCATATTTAGTGTGATATTCTAATCCTTCTATAATGTTGATGTGTAGGTTGGAAGTTAGTATACGGCATGAAGGGAAACAATGTTAATCTTATGAAACGTTCTTTGCTTTGTACAAGCATTTTCGTGAAATTCCCACTTATTTTTCAAGAGATCAAATCGCGTGGGAAAGAGGTTATGTGTATCAGGTACCTCATAATGCACATACGCTGGTAGAATAAACACTGTTTGTAGTGTACAGCACGGCAGCCAGAGTGCTTGAAGGGGCTGCAGTAATTGGGTGAACACGATTGTGAGTGCTGACATTTTATACGCAATTTAACGTTTAAATTGTTGTTTGGCCTTTCCCCATTACCAATTCTAGCCTACATGAATCGCAAATGGAATTCTAAGTTCAGCCATTTGTCAAGTTAACCGTAAAGACTCAAAATAAATCTCGTTCATTTGATTCAAAAGATCATCAGTTTATTTTGCGAGATGCTTTTAGCTTGCTCCCCTGCTAAAATCTGATATGTTACACCATGTAATTGATGCTGGTCCAAGCAGGTTAATGCAGGTCTGCTGCTGATCATGCAGAGATGATGCCATTAAGTAAACGATCTTGTCTAGTGGCACTGATACATATTTCTCTGTGATAATACAATTGAGTTTGAGGAAAACATTACTGGGTGTCAGATTGAGGAAAGGAAGTACAGACGCTGGTCCCATTTAGCTGTTTGATGTTAAAAAAAAAATCCAATAATACACGTGAGCTGGCTAGGCTGAGCAGAAGTTCCCTTAGTCTGCCAGTGAAACCATTCTTTTTTTACTTATTCAGTAAATTACACATTAGATCAATTAGATATTAAACGCTTTATTATAAAATTAGCTGCTATTACGCCAGTGAAAGGGAAAACGCTGGTTCAGAAGACCTGATTTGTGAATTAGAATTGGCTTTTCTGAACCAGCGTTTTCTCTTTCACTTCTTTCCCACAACTCTCACTCACCAAATTGCCCCATTCGGCTTTTTAAATGGTGTTTATGTTCACTGATTCAACCTGCATGTTTACCTCATTTAGTTTCTTTTCCGCTCTTTAGTGACTTCCTTATATTTGAGTCCGTCTCCACATGGCTCCTGTGTCTGCCATTTAAAGGTCACTCTTTTCCACAGTTCGCTACCCAGCTCCTGTAGTGCATCAGTAATGCCCAGGCCAGAACCGCTAATCATTCATGTTTAGTCATCCCTACACTGAGTGTTAAACATCTTTTGTTTTATTTATATTATGCTAATTCTGCCACGCACATCCATATTCAGACATGCGTATTAACACTCATATGTACAGTATGTATGCATATGCAGGTATGTATGTATTGAAACAGCTCCATTTGTGAGGCTCTTCGGTTCTCTGCCAATTTGGACTTAAAAGGGGGTTTGGTTCTTGGTCTTTGCTCAGCATACTGTACTCAAATTTGAGTTCAGCCACATGACTCGTTACAACTCGATTCACGAGGCAGTACACAGTGATTAAGGTCAACAGGGACAATAGCCCTCAGAAAAGATCTTTGCTATTTGTGTCCGTTTTGTATTTTTTTTTTATTTTAACATCTTCAGTGCTGTATTCTTAGTGCAAATAAGTCTCCGTGGATCCCAAAAAGGGTAGTTTATAAGAGCCAGACAAAAGCAAAACAGAAAATGAATGCTCCAGAACACAGAATGCAGTTAGCATTAGCATCTATGTTAGCGTCCAGAGTTCATAAATTGAGTAAGTCTTGTTTAAACATTATTGCATGTAATGCCTTATACAGTGTGGATTTCCTGGGGGTCTGGAATGGATTAATTCAATTATTTATTATAAAAATCTGGTCAGTACTCATCGTTTTCGGTTCTCCAGAAGCTTTTTGAAACAAATTAACATTGAGAAGCGGAGTACCAGTGTATAATTATTTCAGTCTCTTAGATCTCAGCAATTCAGTCTCTCAATCTGCCAGAAAATGCAAGAAATGTGTATGCAGTATAAATAGTTGGAGGACAAAAACAGGCTACAGTGTAAAGTATTTGGTGGCATCTGGCAGCTTTATCAGGAAGCCAAGTTGACCCTTATATAGGCCAAAGAATCTTAATCAGGAATATACTTTCTGGAAGGATAGCAGCCAATAAACTATTTTTTTGGAAAAGGTTAAGATGTTCTAAAGGTCACAAAGATAGGAATGAAGAGCAGTGGAAAAGAATATTATGGAGGGACAAATCCAAGTTAGAAATTTTTAGATCCAGTCAACAACAATATGTCTGTATTGTATTACCACTTTATAATAAATCTGATTGTCTGTATAAGGTAAACTCATTGAATTATGGTACATTCAGGTTTAGATGGTTTTGTCAGCATGTTACCCCATCTTAAATCTGTGACTAACTATAACCTGTTGTTAATGCTATTGACCAAAGTGGTTTGCAACTAGTTATTATCATACTGTAATTACTTTTAAATTAAAAATCACCTTTGATTACTGAATTTTCTACATTTCCTTAGGGGATAGTTTTTGTTTCTAATTAAGGATGAGCATGTTCTGAAAATTGACTAATGGGTGCTTTTGTTGAATGACTACTCAGCTAATTGTTCTCAAGGAAGTCTTGTATCGTTAAGTCCACCTGACACAGCTTTCTAAATGACCCTAAATGAACTTATATGAATAAGAATTTTAAGCCAATTAGTGGATTATATAATGGTTCACAGTAGAAGTCTGCAGTTGTTTACTCCACACTTACATGTAATTGACTGTTGCTGCGCAAGTCTGGCCATATGGCCTTGTCACACGCACCGCATTCAGAGCAGCATAAGCCAGGATGCCAGTTGTGAAATTATGATTCGAAACAGACTGGGCATGTCTGAAAAATAGGCTTCACAATCTGCCATCTGTGCTGCCCTCATTTGTAAAGGCCAGTATCTTTTGTGGTCTGTCTGCAGAAGTTTTTAGAGTACTAAAATATTTAACATATCTCAATTCTTAATTTTAAACTGCCTCCCTCAATCTTGTTGATGCTTGTAGAGCGGTAGGCAGTGGTCCAGCACCATCAGGCTAATGCATCTCCATACATGCTCACAAAACTGCAGCATGTCTTCCTGACCAGAGCGAAAAAAAACACAGAACGAGCTGTTTATTCAAGCAGGTTTCACACCATGACATAGCACTTAAGGGACAGGAACAACATATTATTGCAATGAAAAAAATATGTTGAAGTGAAAAGGAAAATACAGAAATTTGAATATATAGAATCTCCTTAACCATGTGTTCATGCAAAAATGTAAAGTCTGACAGCAGATGGCTGATAACTTTCTGGAAAATTTTATGGCATAGTAATAACCGTGCTAATTATAAGTGCTACTACATTTTGAAGGATTTAATTATCCTTAAATTGGTTTGGTCCACTGCCTACCTTGACCCAACCCAAGCACACTTTATTATATTGTATTTATATTATTGCAGCTGATAAATTAGAATGTATTAGACAGCCACATTTGGTGTAATAATTGTCCATAGCTTGTTTATATAGATAAATACAGTAAATATTTCTGACCACTTTGATTAATATTAATTGAAGTATTTCTGCTGCTACTCTGCTTATATTTTAAAATATGTTCTTGCAACCCCAATGAAGCTGTGATAGATTCTGAGACATATATTATTAGAATATTAATATTTAAGTTATTTTGTGCATGAATGTGGAATTTGCTGTTCAAACATAATTATTCCCCCTGAATTGTAGGAATTAAGTGTGGGGTGTTCTTATATACTATCAGAGGCCTTTTAAAGTAGACCCAAAACTGGGAGGTGTCAGATGTCCTTTACTTCTCTTGTGGAGAGGGGCTTTCTTAAATCTTGGTTGGAATCATGAATTGTAATAAATAAATGTTTGTTTTTTCTTTCAACTTGGTCCCTCGATTTTTGAAATGAATAAATTCTGTCATCCTTAGACCCCACCACGATCAAGCAGACTCAGATTAGAACTTAAAAACATTTAATGGGTACAGTACAAGTTCATACTGATTCCACCTTCATGAGGGCTCTTAATTAGAATTCTGATATATGGGTCTGCACCACTGTCAATGCTCTTATGAAATCTATACCCATATATAGCTCACCATGATACATGCATTCCTGGTATGGCTGAACATATTAAAACCTATAGTCTATAAAGATATATATTTAAAAGAACAGTACTTTTGGCAGCACCTTTGGCATTCCTCTCAAGAACTGCTCTTTTTGAAAATGTTACTCTTAATTGCCCCCTGAACTGAAACTGAACTGAAAATTACACCCTTGGCAGCAGATGCAAAGAAAGCACTATACAGCATGTTTCTAAAATTACCTCAGAATGAGAGAAATCGCTTTAGCACAAAAATAGCTAAAATAGCTAAAACTGTTTACAGTGTGTCATTAAGGGGATACAGAATTTAGTTTAATGCATAAATTAAAAGGGCCTAAAGGCAAGAATATGACAACCTTTTTTATAATACTAACATAACAATGACCCTTACATTAAAAATACCTTCTGTATTAGCAAGGTTTAGTATTGCAATTGTACTACAGAGGCCTTTAGGCCAATATTGGCATCAACATGAAAACCTGCTGTATAATACTGGATAATAATGTGATGTATGGCTCAGTTATATAGTAATATCAATTAAATCTATATACACATGTATCTACTTTTAAACTCTTTTATTTATGAGTGTGTGTGTGAGTGTGTGTGTGTGTGTGTGTGTGTGTGTGTGTGTGTGTGTGTGTGTGTGTGTGTGCGCATGTGCGTGTGCGTGCGACTACCTTTCTGGGAATTTGCTCACTTGCTAGTTAGCTCATGTTCCGACTAGACTGTTCTACCTCAGTTAATGTGTTTAGAGACTTTTGTACAAGTCATGCATGTTTTGTGGATGGCTTTGTGCTGCTTATTTGCAACATTTCCTATTGTAAATAGTGCTGGTTTGTTTATCCACCACTGCCTGTTTCTTGCTGCATCTCTGATCATTTTGAAATTGCTGCCATGCAGTTGTCTTTGAAAATACACTTTACATCACAGTAACCAAAAGAGACCATGTGACTGTGGTAATGTCTAATCAAATCCTGTTTCACAGAAAGCAGTGTGGTTGTTGAACAGTGCATACCTACATAGCTGCGAAGGACTGGTGTCCCATTTAGTGAATGATTGATGCTGGGCTCTGTCTCTGTGAGAGAGGTGCCAGATCTACCTAAAACATTATAATGGTATTCCATAGTTACTTCAAAATGTAAATATCACATATATTGCTGCTATGTAGTGATATCACAATGACTACACCCATCAATTCTACATACGGATATGGATCCATTGTATAGCAAAACCAGCAAATATTATATAAAATAGAATAAAATAGAATGAAATCTAACAAACCAAAATTAAAAATAAACCGAAGTTAAGTCAAATGTTACGGTTATTTACAGCCTATTACTACATCATTCTAAATGCCCGATGTTTGACACTGTAAATAGTGACATAAACATGCTGTATAATGCTGTTACATAACGGGATTGACATTGGAGCTTGCTACACATATTACATAACGCTCTGGAGATACTTATTTGAAATGGTGCTACATTACACAGCTCCATAGTGATACTGGCAGAAACAGCTATACAAACACAGTAGAGCTAACAACAATATGCTAATACAAACAGTAATGCTAACACAACAACCACTAGATCAGCAACACCCTCAGTTTACAACACCAACAATCAACCACATAAAAAGCACTCTTGAGATGCCTTACCCCCATTCACACCTCGAACCATGCGACTCTGACAACTAATATGATGGCAGGGTGGGACAATGGGACTCACTAATGGGTCACATCTTGGGCCCTGTGATCCTAACTACTTACATTTACATTTCCAGCATTTAGCAGATGCCCTTATTCAGAGCGACTTACAACTGATACATTCTTACAATCCAAGCAATTGTGGGTTAAGGGTCTTGCTCAAGGACCCAGCTGTGGCAGCTTGGCAGAGGTGGGATCTGACCCCTGGACCTTCTGGTCCAGAGTCCAGTACCTTAACCTTAAGGTACCTTAAAGTACACTAGTCCCCTGTCAGTACTTATGCATTGACAGTGTGTTAATACAAGCAGGAATGCTAACAACCACTAGATCATGTGACCACTACACCAATACAAGCATGGATGCCAAGAAACCCATATCATGTGCTAGTGCAAGCAGGAATGATAACACAGCCACTAGGACATATGCTAGTACAAAGATAGATAGATAGTGTAAACAGTTAGAACAGACAGCCTAAGGTGCTACACTAACAATAAGAAAGGTGAAGCAAGCAAAAAAACAATGCAGCTACACAAGAACAAGACCGAGCAGCTAACGGACAGTGCTAACACAGTAACACATATATGGTGATGATACAAACATGATAGCTAATACTAGTCAAAGTCTTACAAATAGGGACACTAACGCAACAACTAACAATAGACAGATATAGTGTAAACACAAGCTGTGTCCCATTTCAGGGACTGTATCCTTCGCAGACCATGTAGACCATGGTAAAGTCTGAACAGAAATTAGACGGTCTGCTCTACAGTAGATTTCCAGTTTGCGCCACAGCATGCAATGAACCATGGGATACGTTGTCTGGCGTAGGGTACATCCGTTGGATCCTTCATTACCATGGAAAAGAAGGGCACATTTCTCTGTCACATTGAAATGGGACAGCCTAGTCACATCGCTATGACGCAAGAGGTCTTCAACTTTAACTGGCAATACAGACAGACAGTGATAATACAAAACAGGAATGCAAATACGACCAACAAAGCTGATCAAGGAGGCCTGGCTAACACAAGATATGGAGTAATATACGAAGCAAGAACAAGATCCAACAAACCCGACCTGCAGCACAAAAAGGACCAGGATCTAAGGAATCAGTGGTGTTAAAAAAAAACCATACAATTTAAAAACTAGGAAGGGGGAGTATTTGAAGATGTGGCATGGCAATCTGGAACTGTACAGCCTGTTTTGGAAAAAGGGGTCAGAAGATGCGACTTCCCAGCACAATGTTGTTATATAATGGCATTAAAGTGGGAAAAAAACAAAAACTAAAAACCTCACACAAAATAGGACAGGATATTTCTGACAGAGATCCTTCATCATGTGTAGCTTCAAAGTGCTTCTGAATATGTGGGGGGAGGGACCAGTTTGTGTTTGAAGATTTGAATGATTTATAAACCACAATTTGCTCCATGGGGTTTAAAAGTTCCAAAATTGTAGATCGTTTTTATTTGAATTTTCTAATATGGTTGCTGCCTTAGCAACAAGTGACAATGTAAACAGTTATATCTCAAGGTGCCTGTGTGCAATACTTATTCATTCATTATCTTACACTTAATACATTATGGGCCAGCCGGCAACTCTGGGTGTAAAGGCCAATTTTAGAGATACCAGATAATCTAACATGCATGTCTTTGGACTGTGGGTGGAAACCGGAGTACTCAGAAAGGACCCAGACGACTTCACCCTGGGATTGAACCCGGGACCTTCTTGCTGGGAGCCAGCAGTGCTACCCACCGAGCCACCATGCTGCCCCGTGTACAACAGGTAATATATCTTGCATCTGCAGGTGCAAGTAAGTCCTTTAGTAAATCAGTCAGCTTAAACTCATTGCAGTGTATAGAGTAAAACTGAACAGCAACGCGTGTCAGAGTGTGTGAGGTACTGTTCTAGTTCACCCAGGGTTATTGGGATTCTGATTTAGCAGAGTGGTGTTCCTAGGGGGAAAGGCATTTCTCAATCTGGAGGTACAGGCATAAAAGGTATTGGAACAGAGTGCAAAAAGCTGGAAACAGGGTTCAATGCTGTTTGGTTTCCTCAGGCAATGCAAGTTCTAGATCTTCTCTAATACTATAAGCCCAATGACATTCTGGGTGCTCTTGATGATCTGCATTGCGGGCAGACTGCAATGCAGCACAGGGATATGCTCTCCAATGTACAGTGGTAGAAGATATTGGGGTAACGGCTGCTATGCCTTCATTGTCAGGTCAAGTAGTGCAGGCAGCCCATGAGAAGTCGTCAGAGATGTGTACACTCAGAAACTTCAAGCACTATATCTTATTGGAGTGCATTTACATGCCCATAATAAACTGATAACTGCAGAAAATCTGATTTTGTCAATAATCAGATCAAGAAGTATGCATGCACTTGAGTAATCAGGTAATGGGATACCGCTGGGTTTACATGACCCAGACAGCAAAAGGAGTTCTACTTTGCAACTAGCCAATAATCTCATAGAAACCTGTGAAGTAAACAGTTTGAATAGTATATAATTAATATTATTATAAGATTTATTAAGAATATTAACTAATCAAATCTTTAATTTTCTTGAAAATACATTGCATTGAGTCTCCACAAAATCTTTACTGATTTACCGAGGCGTTGTTAATAAGCACAAAAGAAGCAAAAGCTCTAAGAACAACTAACTCGGCATCCATGTTTTCTGCTTGCTGCTCTGCGCACATGCACACAACCAAATCTGATTGAAATCAGGTAACTGGCATACATGCTGTCAGCCTACTGGGGTCCAGCTCTCTTCGTCAGTCTACTTAATCAAATTTTTTAGATTGGAGTACGATGTAAACATGACCACTTGAATAATTGGATAAACGCAGAAATCCAATCATTATCAGATTATTAAGTGCACTCATTGGTGAGGTCTGATGCAAACGGTCATCACCTCCAGACGTCCCGAAGTTGATGTTGAGCTCCTAGGAGTTAACGGTCACCTTGCAAGGTTCTGTACCTCCTTTCTATAAGCTGACTCATAACTGCCTTTGTTAAATCCAGTCCCTGTTGCAACATGTGTCATTTTAATGATGGTCTTTGAAGTGTGTGTAGGTCATGTGTAAACAGTGTGTAGAAAAGAGGATGCACCCATATGGAGTGCCACTGTTCAACATTAAAGTGGTCCATGACAAGTCTGCCCTTCTGAGGGCGATAACAAAGAAAGTCCAGGAGTCGGACACAGAGGGATGAGCTAATGTCTAGTTCCCCTAACCCCCTGATGGGAATAACAGCACTGAATACAGAACTAAAGTCTACAAATAGAATCCTGACATATGTGCCCTGGCTAGCCAGATGGGACAGGACAGTGTGAAAGACAATGGAGATCACTGGACCTGTTCGACCGTATTGTGGTACGGGTGAAGTTTATTCCCTCAAAACACAATCATGAAAGTGGGGGTGAGTGCTTTATGAACGATGGTCATTAACTTAATTATTAATGAATTATGTATTATATTGTTGCACAGTGACATTTACAAAACTGGTATTGTACAACGCAACATCACCCAGGCATATTACATATTACTCAGACATAAATTACAGTATTTGTGATTACTGATTACACCATAGCAAATTAAAGATACGACACCAAACAGTTTTTTTGTTTAATAGCTGACTGTTCTGCCTTCTTAAGGCAAAATGTAGAGGAATTAAATGACAGATTTTGTCCAAATGGCGTAGAGGAAACTATTATGAAACATTAGTAATTTGTACAGTATTTGTGACATAATTGTAATAATTCGGGTGGATATAACTTCATGTACATGCAACAAAGCCAAATGAAAAAAAGGGAATACACCTAAACAGGAGAAAATGGGGTTTAACGAGGATTCATGAGAAGCAATCACAGAGTGATGGTGACTGGATGAAAATGATATTCAACAATGAATCATGAATCTGCATTAACTGAGGACATGATGCTGGTACTTGTCTGATATTATGTTATGAAACATAAATTTGACTGAAGAAAGCAATCAGATTTCCCCCATACATTTATAATATGGATTTACATATACTGCTTACAAAATTAGGGGATATCTCAAAATGAACATGAAGTGGACGAAGAAAACTAAAGCATTTGATTTGATTTCATTAAACAAGATCATCAGAAAAGTAAAGAAATGTTAAAGAAAGTTGTTTGATTATACAAACTCAATTACTGACATATTCATGGGGGTGAACAAAAGTAGGTTAACCTGGACAAGAGTGCCACACATTTACTGTTCAAGTAGGGTTTATGGCCACCCAAGACTGGTTAAATATACTGACAGTGATGGGGCATGGATAGGATCAGATTATCCAGCAGTTCTTGTGCGATCTTCTTCATATACATTTTGAAATACCCTATTAATATTCTGTGAGCAGTTTATAAACCTCAATACCTCAGCAGTCAATACGCAGAAATACATTTTTTACGCTTTGATAATTTCACTGATAGAAAATTGGTTTGGTGATTAACTAATTTGTTAGGGTGATAATACATATTTGCCACAGTTAAAACTTACTTCAGGAAAGCATGTCAAGTGAACAACTTGTCCAGCAAACAGCCTAGGTCTAATTCCAACTGATAATGCATAATTCATCCAACTGGCAATGCTGACCAGTCAACTACTATTCATGAAAACTGAATACGCTTGATGTAATATCTTGCTTTCATTAACCTGTACTGCAAATAAGTCAGGCTGTCATAAAATGCAAAAAACAAAACACTAGATTTTATTGGTGGATGATTCCATGCAAAATTTTAAATATTGCATAACATTTTCTCTACCTGCCATGGAAAAATATGCTCTGAATTCAAATAATTTGTTTGTAGGTATGCTTTATGCAGTCAGAATTTCCAGCTATTAACCCAGAATTGTTGAGTGCCATATCTGTGATTTGTTTAATCTGTTTAATTTGTTTTTTATATTGAGTTATGTTGTTCTGACTTAACAGCCAGCTACATTACACCATTATATAGTGACACTGACCTTACAATGCATAGGGCAGCAAGAAGGCAAGCCCAATTCAAAAAGAACAAAAACCAGCCTGTCTTAACAATTACTTTGGGTTTTTTTTAATCATTGCAGTTCTTATAAGTCCAATATCCAATATTTTTCCATGGTCAACTTTAGTTGATATACATTGATTCCTGTATTTCAGGCCTGCAACACATTCCAAAAATAGTAAACATAGTATAGCATTTACCACATGCCTTCTTACAGCACTTAAAGGACTGTTAAGTTAGCTGACCTAAGCCATCACCATCTGTGAAATACAATGGGCATTAATAAAGACTGAAAGGGTACCATTTTCCACTAATAAGTGGCTGTGCAGGTCACTCTGTGCATTTATAGACCATGTATGAGCTGTAATAGAGCTTTGGGGGCATTAAATATTGGTGTGAATAAAGGTACAATTTTCAGTAACGTACTGCATGTGCACATATTGGGTCTATTAACTGAATATGGCCAATTGTTGTTTGATGCTTTAAGACTTTCTCTAGTCTACCTGATGCCCTTTTTTATGTTGGTATAGTCCAGAGTTGGAGCTAATGGTACCTAAGGTGATGAAGGACAAGCAGAAAAAAGTGAATGGAGACTTAGAGTGAAGATTACAATGTGTCTTGAAGCTAAGTAAAATTACTGTTGCTAGAGCTTGGTAAGAGCAGTGGGAGGTCCATTAGTACATACGTCTACTTTTAAATAGTCTGCAAATAGTCTTTCACTTCATTTATTTTTGTCTCGCCTGAGAACGGAAAGACTTATTATTATTCTCATTCAAGAATTACTGCAGACCTCCTGCTAACCACACAGTACCACAACATCACATTTTGGTTTTGGGTCTTAATTTGTCCTGTACTTACTGGAAACTTATGATAGGGTGTTAGGACCGAAGTATGCGGAAAAGACGGAATCCCACGGCATATAATAAAATAATATATATTAACTGTAAAAAAGGAAAAAAGGGGGAAAAAATAGAAAAAAGTGCGCAGCTGTGTCATGTGCTTTATAACAGCAACCTCCCCAGCTGGCCAGGGTGCGAATTAATTGCAAAGAACACCGAAGCGCCAGGGGACAGACGTGCAGCAAGCACAATAAAGCAGCGATTTGGGATGTCTCCCAAATCGCGTGGCGCATCCGGAACATCAGGAAGCCATGCCAGGGTACGTCTCATTTAGAGAGCGCAGCCAGAGGGTTAAACCCCAAGCGTATCCCATCTAAAATGGGCAGCCGGCTGGAGTGAGGCTACACAGCGCGAGGACGCCATGCCGGGGCGCGTCTAATTTAGCCGGCTAGAGTGAGGCTTGTAGGGTGCTGTGGATGGGAAGAGCGCACCGAGGCGGGGTGCGTCGCGTCCCAACAGGAGCGTGCAGCTGGCTGGAGCAAAGCTCGACCGGAAGCGAACGGGCGCAAAAGGGGAAACCCTCAATCTATCTCTAATGTTAGATTACCTCGGGGGTTTCCCCCGTACACATCCTTCGGCAGTAATAGCCCCGGTATGTTACCAACTGACCATACTGACCGAGCGAACATCCAGTGTGTCGCTATGAGCGTGCGCATGGTGGTCTGGTGCACGAGTAGAATGAGTGTGACGATCTGGCCACGAACAACACTAGAGATGTTCGTAATCAGTTCCTAAATTAAGCACCTGATATTAACCGCCTCGGCCGTCGGCGAGGACGGCGGACGCTCCGGGGCGAGAGGTAGGAACACTAACAGAAACATCTGAAGATGATAGAATTAGGTTGCTATTGTTGTATATTTTGTTTCATAAGTCTCCACACAACTGTAGACAGGACAGGAATTTCTCATTTTCCCAGGCCAGTCATTTGCACTATGATACCATTGAGCAGAGTGATGAGAAAGTAGGCAGTGCATGACGTAGGAAGTCATGTGTAGCGGGAAACGTAGTGAGGAAAAGCTGTGGTTGGACAATTATTATTTGATCTTTTTGGATTTCAATCCAATGTACGATATGTAATACTTTATTATAAAGTAAGCTTTACCGTAAGGATTTTGCTTAGCTTTAGTTTAATGTACGCTACCTACTAGCAATGTCATTATGCTTTATTATACTATATTATACTCCTCAGTTTACACTAAATTAGAAATTATGATGGATTTGACAGAACATATCCCCATTGTAAATTTGGGGAGTACATGTATTGTAATAACAAAGACAGAGAAATAAATGTACATGGTCATTATACCAATCATAAAACAATGGTATATCTAAATCTAAATATCCTAATACTTTTGCACAGTATTGTAAATGTATATGATATAGAACAGTTCTGATACAAAGTGTGGTGCAGTATTTTTGCGTTGTTAGTTATGATTTGTGTTGGCGCGTTGCAAGAGCTTTTCTGCACTGCAGACAGAGATGAAAAGGAAACACTGAAATCCATGGTGACTGGTGCATTATTGATCAATCTTCTACTTCTTGTCTCCTTTTCTCCACCCTTTTTCCGCCTATCTGCTTCATCAGCATTTGTTCTTGCTCTTTTAACAATCTCTACTTAATATATCTCTCTCTTTTCCTGGTGTCTTGTACTGCATCTTTCTCTACCCATTTGCCGTTCATTCGTAAAGCGCAGACAGAAACGCTGTGATGTAGTACATTTTACCAGCATGAGAGAGTAGGCTGTAAATATGAGCGCCTATGTACGTGTCTGTGAATGCTACTCTAATAGCGCATAAAGGCATAGCTGATCCCTTCTTGGAGAAAGCGTTGGAGGCTTGTTAATCTAAAACCTATCAGAGCACTGGTGACAGCGTTGCCATCTCACAAATGCTAGCACATCTCTAATTTATTAGAGACAGGCTTAATGCGGCTTGTGCATCCATTTATGGAGTGAAACCAAACAGGTCAAAACCTAAAGCAGCAGCAGTAAGACTGGTAATCAACATATAAATAAATGAATAAATAAATAAAATTGTCATGCAGATCAGCCATCATGTTACTGCACCTAAATTCTCAAGTGGTGTTTAATCACTTTGTACCAAGTAGACCCCTTTGCTTCAGTGTGAGAATTCTACACGTGACACAGTGTTGCCCTTAGATATTTCGTTATGTCCCTGAAGAAAATGAGAGAATAAGTAATCAAACTCTTGGCTTAACTGCTGGCCCACAGAGATAAAGGGGATTTGATTACTTTCCTGCCATTTTGTTCTTGCAGATAAGTTCACAGCAAACTCTTCATTTTTTTGGGGTTTTTTATTTTCTATGCTCTGATGGAATAGCTATTTGCCTGTTTTGATATATAAGACACAGCATTTAGCAGGTGCCCTTATCTGTAATGTGCCTGCAGCGATGGTCTGTGCCATACATCACACTCAGGCCCAACCCCAATGAGAGCTGAGACTCCAGCAAGGCAGTAATGTCAGAGAATTACACATTTGCAACATACAAGAATTGCACCATCTGAACCAAACAGGTATATGTTAGCAGACCATACTGTTTTACCATGGTTCTCAACCTGGGGTCCCTTCAGGGGGCACCAAACATCACAGGGGGGGCTGAGGGAGGCTTTTCTGCTTTGATGTGCTCTGAGGTTTTCAATTTGCAATTATGAAATAAAAATGAAATTAAAATAGCACGCTAAATCTATATAAAGTTACAGTCTGCCAAAATGAAAAGGGGAGAAAATAGAAATGAAACACAAGAGGAGTAAATATAATAATAATAATAATAATAATAATAATAATAATAATAATAATAATAATAATAATAATAATAATAATTTCATAAAAAATGTCAAATAAAGATTTGCAATTATTGACTTTATCCTTTTAGTTGATGTTTGTTCCTAGATACTCATGGGGGAGCTCCAAGGAAAAAAGGTTGGGAACCAGTGGTTTACAAAATCTCACCTTAGCAGTCACTGTGGTTTAATTACAGCTGTTGTGATTTGTGTTCTAGATGGGTGTTTAGTCATTAACAAATGAGCCAAGATATTGAAGGTTAAGGGTCTTGCTCAGGTACTCAGGAAAAGAAATACCATTCACCATGCAGTCCTATAACCTAAAACATATATATATATATATAGTAGATAAATGTTAGCTCACTGTACATGAGATGGAGTTGAGTTTAAGGTAGTATTAAGTTCAGGCTCCTGCAGACGCTGTTGCCCAAGGATGGTCAGGCTATAAATACCTGTGTGACTGGATTCATAGATTGAGAAACGGTGGCACAGTGAATGTCTCATTTAATGTGTCTCATTTAAACTGGGTCACAAATCAGATGTTAATAATCTGCAAAATGATAGGATTGCATTTGGGCATTATAAATACTATAGTGTCAAGAAAGTAGCTGAATTTGTTATCAGCAGTAGTAAAAATCCCAGTATACAGGAAATGGTATTCGTAATGCTGATGCTAAAACATTCAACACATCTGTAGATATTGAATACAAAAGAAAACTAGCCACATTGCGAAAGAAAGAAGGCACCAAGAGCACAGAAGCTGCAAAGCGTCATCAATAGTTTTGTTACAAGCCAATTTCCCCAATTCAAAGAAATCCTTAAGTGGGTTTTTCCTTTTGCATTGCAAAATGTCAGAGCACCCTTTTGCCTTTCTATGACCTTTTTACTTCAATCTACTTCAAATAACATTAGGACTGAGACCGATTTACACATTCCACCTCATTTTCTAACAACCGATGATCTGGTTTAATGCTACATTAATCCAGCTGCTTAAGTATTCATATGTAGCGTTAAGGCACAGCTATTGGTAGACGCAGTAAAAGTTGTCTGGTAATGTCATTCTAGCAGGCTTGGAGGAACAGGAGAGACTGGATGCACACACAAGTATGGTTTTATATACAGTGGGAAAATTGCCAAGTGAAGCATTCAACTGGGAAACGGTAACACATAGTGCAAGGACAAGAACCTTACAAAGGACCAAAAACAGGACAGACTAAAATAGAGCACACAAGGCCAAATATGCAGAAGCTACAATGCATAGACTAAACAGGAAGGATATGATAACAGGATAACTAATAATCACAGAATTAGAAACTGTAGTTACATGAAACGATTCACACACACAACAGACTAGGAAACAAACATAAGTGCAGGTCCGGGCCAAATTCTATCACTAAACAGACAAAGAGGTAATGCTAATTTTAACAGACAATAGCCAATGCCAAATTGGAGTAACCAATTAACCTAACGCACATGTCTTTGGACTGTGGGAAGAAAGGAGTACCCGGAGTAAACCCACACAAAGACGTGGAGGACACTGCAGCGCTCCACTCTGTGCCCTGTGTGCAAAGCAATAGTAATAAACAGAACTTGCACCAAATATGAACCTAAAAATACAACGAGGGAAGGATATATGCTATACACCAATTACAGCCTGCTGTAAAAGCCAACAAGTGTGTCAAAAGGTGCGGCTTACCAGTCCATATTCTTGTGACACTACCGTCTTCTCACAATATTATGGCCACCCATTGTTTGTACACTGACTGTCCAGTATATTATCCTCTGCTGGGAGCACTTTGTAGTTCTGTAATTACAGTCTGTAGCCAATTTGATTCTCACACATACATTGCTAGTATTACTTTGTGCAGAAACAAATGGACTATAGACTGTAATTACAGAACTATAAAGTTCTCCCATATGGTAACAGAGGCTGATATACTGGACAGTGCTAAAGAAGGACCACACATGAAACAGAAGCAAGAGGAATTGGGGACAGGAATGTAGCACATAGAATAGTGAAACAAAAAAGATTCAACCGGCAAGGAAGAAGAATAGCAGAGAAGAAGTTTAAAGGGGTTCATATACAGGGTTATGTTTTTAGCCCAACTGATAATTTGATCATACAGCAGTGTAGGGAAATTGTACTTCGAAAGTCGAATTTTTCTGTGTTGACTAAAAGTCTAAAAGTTGTGTAGTTCAGAAGCAACAGTTGACATGATTCATATCATAATACTTTCATTTTCTGTCATGTATTGCACTTACTACTAATATATATATATATATATATATATATATATCTATCTGTCACTGATTATACTACACGCACACATATATACATATATATATATATATATTCCATTAAAGAGACAGATGAATAATGATATACAGTCATTATACCATTGCTAAAACAACAAATCTAATGGTGGCCCAAGACGTTTGCACAGCACTGTATTTACAGTTTGAATCCATGTGTATTTATTTTTTTTACGTCACTGTTTTTCTAAATTAGTTCAACTCTGCAGGCAGCCTAATTACAGTGGTTCTTGATGGTTTATGAACCATTTTGAATCTTCTATATTGCTGCAAAAAATATGAGCTTAAAACATCATCAGATTTCATCATCATAGTGCTAAAAATAGCCAGAGAGATCTTAATTAATGAAATAAGCCAATATTGTACTTGATTATTTATGAATGGAGGGAAATGATCCAACATTACATACGTTTGCTACAACAATACGTGAGCGTCTACGATTAGCAATTAAAATTTGAAGATAGAGCCAGATGTTTTTAGTTAATAGGATGGTATGAGCCAGGTATGTGTCAGCACCCTGTTGTGTACAAAGAACAGGTGTCTATCAAAGGATCATGAAGCAAATGAGATTTCTACAGACCTAAGAAAAAGAGATGTTGATGTTCATCAAAATTAAAAGTTAACATAAAATATGCTAGAAATCAAAACACACTGATATCACGTTCAAACAGACATACCAGTACATGAGAAAAGAGGTTTATGACAGAAATTAAGACTCTGTAATGCACTCTGAGGCAACCACGCAAGAGCTGTGTATGATTTCGGGACTCCCGCGGGTCCTGACACAATAACTCGCAAAACGGGACAGATTCAGAGGGTTGCAAGCATGAGCAAAGCCAGCAGAAGTAGGATGAAAAAGCTATGGAGAAAATAGTAATTTAAAAATAGAAAAAAATATACTTACTCTCTGATAACCTTTACTTTTTAATAGTTAAATAGTTATTTGCCCCATATTGTCTGATCTGTGCATGGTGAGACGTTTTAAGACTGACGTTATTGCTGTGTGTCTTCAATGTTCAAGACGTTAAAAGTCTTGAAGGGAGAATCAATTAGTAAAAGTCTGACGTTAAAAATATATCTAGGGAGGGCTAACATTTGTCAGTGTAAATGCAGGCCATTCCTGTGGGACGTGGGATGAACACTGCCAATACAGTGGATAAGTGGGCAAGCATATGATAAAGCTTTTGCAGTATTACAATGATGTCAAGAGAGGAGTGGATGATCATGACGGGTAGAAACACCCATCTGGCTGTCATAATGTACAACAAATGCCTTTTTTTTATCTTGGGCCATAGGTTTTCCCTGTGTGAATGCTGGGTGATGTGCACCAGCTGTCTCTCATTGTGGATGATTGAACAGCCTCTTGTTCGTTCCACGTGTATATATAAATATATATGTGTGTGTGTGTGTGTGTGTGTAAAGCACTGCCTACACTGAACAAGCTTAATTCCCTAAAAATGACAATGAAAAACGAGACCAAGACTCAAAAAGGGACCTCTTTGGTTTAACTACTTGCGTGTAAGAAGTAAACTTAAAAAATAAAATAATATGTAAAAAAGAAGAATATTAATAAACAGAAGCAATTATAATAAACAAAACATATTTAAAGAAAATGTGAGTATATAAGTATAAGTATATAAATATCCAATATGTTTTTAGCCCAAATTTAAACATTTGGAGAATGACTGAATCGGAAATTAAACTGGGAGTTTATTCTATATTTGGGGGGGTCTGGGTTAATAAGAAAGCATTTTCACCTGCTATAACTTTTTTACGTATAGGAAGTAAAAAACTTTGCACGTGGCCTTGACCTTGGAGAAAAACAGATTACGTAGTATTGGGTTTGATTAACACATAACATTTGTACCACTAGAACTAAGGGTAGCATGAAACTCCTGCCATTATAACAACAAAGGTATAGCTAGAAAGGGAAGAACCAGGAGGTAATTCAGATACAGGGATAACAGCAGCTGGACTTCACAGGCAACCTCCCATCCAGGAACTGAAAAGGCCTGACTCTTAGCTTAGCTTCTGTGAGCTGAGATCAGGCATAAATATTAAGGACCTTGAGCAAGCGCTCAACAGTGGTAACTTGGCAGAGGTGGGATTTGAATGCTGGATCTTCAGGTCCACATTCCTGTAACTCACTATCTTTGCCACTACAATCCAACTATTTTTCGATGTGCTGATTTCCAAAAAATATGTCTTGCACATTTTTGGGTTTCACTCATGTTTGAACCTCTGAGTTCTATGGGTCTATTATTTCATTGCATCTGTTTGAGGAAGCCTATCCTGGAACTCTCAGCGATCGTGCTAATGCTTACCTAGGACATGGAATTAGTGTATTACTCAGGGCACAAAATGGGCAGCTGTTTTATTTTGAGTTACTGATTCACACTTAGCAACAACAATTATGACACATTTACACTAACTGCCCAAAGACTTGTGCAATACATGATTTTAATTATATTATCTTCGCTACCAATTTTCTATTAATTTATGCCTCATTTACTTTTGGACAGAAATTTTAAATACATGCCACATTATTTTGCATGTATTTGATCTACTTTAAGCACTAATGATGGTTTTCAAGGACTTACAACAAGGTGGTTTATTCAGAGTTTAGTTGCAGACAGATGGAGTCTCACTTCGAAAATGTGCATCTCAAGTTCCTCTTGAAGGGTTTCGATTTATTGGACTTTAAATCAAAGTCAAAGAGAGATTTATTTCCATTGTGCTTTTGTGCTTTTTATAATAAAGCATTGCTTCCAAGCAGCTTTACAGTTTTCTTTTATCTAGGCACAAAGCCAGAACTGAGCAAGCCTAGGGCGACAGTGGAAAGAAAAAAACCTCCCTAAATATTGAAAGAAAGAAGCCCAGGGAGGACCAAGACTCAAAAGGTGACCCAACTCCTTGGGCAGCTTAGACATATTATCTAAGAATTAAACTAAGCTACCAACGTAATAAGTTCATAGTAATGGTTTAAATCCACACGAAGCAAACTTAATTTAAAAGATAGAGCATATTTAAAGAAAACATAATTAATATAAAATATAGTGCTATATAGACTATGATATATTAAACAGCATCCAATATATGAGTATTATTGAAATCTTGTTTATATGCATTGTAGGTGCATTTAGACATGCAGTCTAATTTTGAATTATTTATATTTGTACATAATCCACAACCAATCCGGTGTGAGCCTGTTATAAAATTAACTATTCTGAATTTAACTGCCTATAGAAAAACAACATACCCTTAAAATAGTGTCTTATTGTGTTAAACTATACCCATAAAAAAAGCTTTGTTTACACATTTTGCACAATGTCCAAGTAGCACAAAAAACGCGAATGCTTTGATAAATTAAGTTAAGAAATGAGAAAGGTGAAATGGAAACAGAGATGGAACAGTAATCAGGGCAGCTGATTTAATACCACAGTCATCAATCAGCTTAGATATGCCGTTCCGTTTATAATGCCAGCCGTTCATAATTAGAATCTCTTGAAGAAATGTTCATGTTCAGTCCAACTTTCTAAAATCTACAGATTTTGCTGGAAGGCACCACATGTCCATCTTTAGCGGTGTAGCAGAAAGTCAGAGGTTTACTTTAAAACCAATTTTCCCTTCAGTCCTCACCAGTTGCCTAGTCACCACAGAGGAAAACTACTCCCACCACATCACTTTGCCAGCACTCCACTACTAATGTATGTTGCATCTTGGGTTGTGCACTATCAAATGCAAAACCTTCAAAGTTGCCACTGGTATCTTCCCCTGATCAAGATCCACTGCCTCTGTTATCCAGGTTGGATGACCCAATACAGTCAAGGTGTTAGTGGTTCCAATAATGCACTGAAAGGTACTCAGACCATGGTGAATTGTTAGAATTTAGCATGAACTCCTATTAGTGGAAGCCTCAAGAATTAGTGTAGCTCTGCAATTAATTATTTATTATTTTTGAGTACAAAACCATTACTGTTGATTAGTACTCCAAATGGGCTGCGCACTTCTCCAAACTGCATATTTTAATAATTCTATTGTACTAATACATACTAATTTTCCATTTTGAAGATGTGGTTTATAATATGTAAATATACCCTGATTCAGTGTATTTAATTGTATGTATAATGTGAAAAAAAGGTTTTAAGGTATAAGGACTTCAGTAGACTGTGAGGAGTTCATACACACACGAACAGGCTGCTTGCTATAAGGACTCTCAGGAGGAATACTATTTTAGGTTTGCATTTGCTCCAAAGAGGGTGTGAAAGATGACAGTTTAAAGGGACAATCTGACATTATTATTGGTTCTTTTTTTTGCAGTGCCTTAGTGTATAGTGAGGGTCAATACAGAGAAAAATGCCATTATGTTGTGATTGAAAATAGGTTCTTTACTTATATTGGGTACATATATTGATCATGGATATAAGGTTCATAATTAATACATAAAAAATAAAGGAAGATATATCCATCAAAGACATTTCAAAACTGAAATTCAGTTTATTTTTAATGGGGCTCTTACATGCCATGCCATTTTCAACCGAATACTTGTGTTTCTCTTTGTAAGATGTTAGCTGAAAAATTTTAAACTGGGACATAGCAAGAAATTGAATTATACATGATGGAATACTGAATGCTAGTTATCATTTTATGTTAAAGATCTATATTTAATGAGCCACCGTGACAGTGATATGAATGGAAAATGATTTTTAGATTCTACACTCATTTACACATTTTATCTGTTTTACCTAACATAGCACTGCTATGTGTCTGACAAAACTGTAATAGAAAAAAACACACTAACACACCACCGCCACGTCGGTGTCAATGCATTACCGAGAATGATCCACCACTCGCATATGACCTGATCCTGGACTAACACAGTATGTAAAAACACAGGACTCACAGTCTACAATTATAAAACCAAAGTACATCTAAAGTATCTCACAAAAGTAAGTACACCCCTCACATTTTGGAAATATTTTATGATATCTTTAAAGACATGACACTTGATACAATGTAATGTAGTCAGTCTGCAGCTGTCTAAATTTGCTGTGCCTTCAAAATAATAAACACAGCCATTAATGTCTAAACCGTTGGCTAGAAAAGTGAGCACACCCCTAAGTGAAAACAGCCAAATTGTGTCAATTGTCAATATTTTCATGTTGGCATTAATTTCCAGCGCTGCCTTAACTCTCTTGGGTATGAGGTTCGCTAGAGCTTCACAGGTTGCCACGGGAATCCTCTTCCTCTCCTTCATCACAGAGCTGGTGGATAGATTAGATGGGATAGGTTAGAGACCATGTGATCCTTCATAGACACTCAATAGAATTTAGGTCTGCAGACATGCATGGCCAGTCCAGCACCTTTACCCTCAGATCTTTCACAAGGCTGTGTTGGTCGTTATATTGGACAGCCCTGCGGCCCAGTTCCTGAAGTAAGGAGATCATAGTCTGCTTCAGTATGTCACAGTACATGTTGCCATCATGGTTCCCTCAATAAACTTTAGCTCCCCAGAGTCACACGCAGCCCCAAACCATGACATTCTCATAACCATTCTAGACTGTAAGCACTACTCACCTGGTTGCTGCCACACACGCTTGATACAATCTGAACCAAATAAGTTTATCTTTGTCTCATCAGACCACATGACAGTGTTCCAGTACTCCATGTCTTAAGTCTGCTTGTCTTCAGCAAGCTGCTTGTGGGCTTTCTTGTGCATCATCTTTAGAAGAGGCTTATGGGACAACAGCGATGCAGACCAATTTGATTTAGTTTGCAGCGTATGGTCTGTGCAGTGTATGGTCTGAGCACTGACAGGTGGACCCCCCACCCCTTTTACCTCTGCAGCAATGCTGATAGCACTCCTACATCTACTTCCAAAAAACAACCTCTGGATAAGATGCAGAGCACATGCACACAACTCCTGGTCGACCATGGTGAGATCCGTTCTGAGTGGAACCTGTCCTGTGAAACCGCTGTATGGTCTCTAGCTCCTTTTCAGGGTGTTGGCAATCTTCTTTTAGCCTAGACCATCTTTATGTAGAGCAACATTTTGTTCCAGATTCTTAGAGTTCTTTGTCATGAGATTCCATGTTGAACTTCCAGTGACCAGGATGAGAGTGCGAGAGCGACAACCCCAAGTTTAAAACACCTAATCCCCATTCACACCCATGAAAATTAATTGGGCACAATTTGACCGTTTTCACTTAGGGGTGTACTCACTTTTTGTTGCCAGCAGATTAGACAGCTGTGTTTTGATTTATTTTTAGGGCACAGTTTACACTGTTATACAAGCTGTAGACTGACTACTTTACAGTATAAAAGTGTCATATTTTCAGTGTTGTCTCATGATTCAAATACACATGGTATAAAAATGTCATGAACCTATACTGACTGCAACACAAAGTGCTACAACCAGTGTTACTCTACGCTTTTAGCACCCACATTAATGCCCTTTGAAATTAATGAATATTACTCAGACATACCATTACATTACATTACATTGCATTTGGCAATAGTTAAGTACAAAATAATAATAAGTTAAAAGGTAAAACATCTTAGATAGGGCTTTAAGGAGGTCAAAGAGAAGTAGAGAAGAGAAAGAAGGAGATGAGGTTAGA
>JAUZST010012280.1:0-11526 GCA_034779995.1 Parotocinclus haroldoi
ATCATTAAGTACTTTAATTAATGCTGTTTCAGTACTATGATGAGGCCTGAATCCTGACTGAAATGTTTCATAGATGCTGTTACTTTGGAGGTAACTTCAGAGCTGCTGATAGACAGCTTTTTCTAATATACATTGACTGTGGACTGTGGAGTACCTAAACAACTGTACATAATCTTCTACTGGACTACTGTTTTCTAATAAATTAGCATAGGACTACATAAGAAAGACCCTGATTCATTCTAAACACAACCAATATAATATTTGATTGATTTAATTTAGTCAATTGTGTATTTGTTGGAAAGAAAAATACAATCACTCTGACAATTTATCTCATGAAGTACAGTGTGCACCCACAAAACATGCAGCTCAATCTTTTAGACAGACTAATAAATTATGACAGAGAGGGGTATTTTGGGCATGATAAAAATGGAAAAGGTTGGAACACATTCTAGCGGTGATGGAAAAAGAAACATATAAGGAATATAAATAAATATAAGGAAAGAAAGTGAAGGAAACGTGGAATAATCCTCCTGCATTGGGAGAACAAGTGTGTTATGGTGTCACTGCATAGGGAGCCAAGTAAATAGCACTTTGATAAACAGCCATATCGCATCTGTCAGTGCCGGAAATTAGTTTAAATTAGTTTATAAGGCTTTATCTTTATCGGATATTATCCTTCACTATCACATCATTTTTATTATGATGGAAAACCCGTTCTTTGCATGCTTCATTTTGAAGAATCCTCTTTTAATTAAAGCTAAGCACCCAACACGATGCAAGCGCATGGTCCTTTCTGGGGGTATAGTTAAGCCCAGTTCCAATATACAGTATATGGGCCTGCAGTATAAATATGTTGCAGGAGATAAACCCAACTACTGGTAACATCTCTGGTAAATGCATTTAGTCCAGTTTATATTACAAAGTAGAAAGAAATGCATGATTGTTTACATATGCAAACCCTTGATAAGGCAAAGCATTGCACATAGAAGGGTTTTTTCAAACATATAAATACAATCCCCTTCACTCTGTTCTCTAATGATTAGGACCACCACAGTTCAGGTGCTGGATCATTTTTGGCACTGCACGAATGTGGTGGTGGTGGTGGTGGTGTTAATGTGTATTGTTCTGGTATGATTGGATCAGACCGAACAGTGCTGTCTCTGATCCGCTGATACCAGCTCAGCACAGACTAACACACCACCAGCACATCAGTGCAGTGCAGTGCTAAGAATGATCCACTGCCCAAATAGTATCTGATCTGTGCTGGTCCTGTGTAGGTACTGACCATTAGAGAACACAGTAAAGGGGACAAACAAAGTTGTAGAGAACCGGATGGACTACAGTCTGTTCCTCTTAAACTACAAAGTGCTTCTTTTAGAGGAACTGATCAATTAGATTCAATTGTTTAAATTTCTCATACATTCCCATAGCATCAATGGCATAAGGTTTAAGAAAACTTTGTTTTATATGGTCTGTACTCAATTCAATAGGACTGCATGAAATGTTTTTTTTTATTGCCTTGATCAAAAAATCATTTCTTATACTGTTAATAAAACACATAGTATGTCCTGGTTTCAGTTTAACATAATAATTTCAACATTTCCAGTTCATTTCAATTTAATATTGTTTCGTGAGTTGTTTTTGGACAGTGCGGTGCCTCATCTGTACAAACTGTTATTGTTAGTGGTAACAATTGGAGCTACGTCTCCTTTTTGAAAAAGGCTAAAGTCTTAGACCTGCAACACATTCAGCCAAGGCAAGCAGTCTAAGCAGCCTAGCTCTTCTGGCCATTGAGAGGACAACGGTCAAGTGTCTGGAAAAGACGTCTTCTACGGTACAATAAGGTCACAAACCATTTTCCCGGAAAGGAACGGAGGGCAGAACTTGTGTATAAATAAATCGACAAATTGTATGATGTAAGCCAACAATGAGCTTCCTCTCTTTGAAAGACCAGCAGCCGCCATTGCTATCATGAAAATTTAATCACCATCCTTTTGTTAATCATTTTGTTGATCCAGAACTCTGTCCCATGGATCTCACGTCTATGAGCACTTATTCTTGACAGTTTGACTACTGTCTGTTTTCCCAGCCTTGCTTGGGCTCAGTTTGCTCTGCTTCAGGTTTCAGGACTGATCTCGTGTCTGGGACATTATTCCTGGTAGGGCTGCATTTCTGCCTATGAAATGCAGAAATTCAGTATTCTGTTTGTTTGCTTAACAAAGCCTGTTTGAATCAGTTTTCTACATCCACCTCCAGTTTCTGTCATATGACATAATGAGGATGAGTTGCATTGATATAAAAGCCACACTCATGCCTGGAAATAATATGTTGTGCTAGTCGAAAATTAGTGTGTAAAAAAAAAAATCTGAATTAGAGTGCTCCTGCTACATCTGTCCAACCTTAAATGTGAATGATTGAAGCACTGTCTCCTAAATTGCAATGCCTGGTTAGTCACGGTACATCTTGTTAAAAGGTCAACTCTGGTGATTTGACACATCAGTAATTTGTCTTAAAAATTTTAATTGACCTTTGCAAAAAAAGAGCTTCTCTGAAGGCAGACGGGTCCCTTGTGGAAAGATCATCTCACGGTCTGGGCTGGGCGTAATGCAGGTGAAAATCTGTCAGCTAATATGTGTTGTATTAGTCAGCTGTTTGGTGATGCACATTCTACCTCAATCATCGATCTACTGCTGGTCTCATTTAATTGTTTCCATGATCAGAGGAAGAATGGTGCCTGGTATCTTTGCACATATTTAAAAGGTGTTAGGCCATTTCCCTATCAAAACGTTAAGCCAAGTGATGTAATTTAGCATTTTCCTACCAACATTGCCCGCAATGGGTTTAAGGGTTTTGCTGATTTAGCACATTTGAGGTTCTAGCAGTAAGTTGGAATGAGAAATGGCTGACCAGCCCTCCATAATCAGTGACACCATTCTTCAAGGTCTGCTTTAATAGCCAAGAGTGAGCGATTCCCCAAATCACAGTTTTGTACAGCTGAGCTGTTTGTGAGACCAGTGCATGAAAAGACTTTGCCCCGATTGCCATGCCTTTAAGATATTTTCACTCCGATGCTATTTTTTTGTAGATTCTACCTCGACTGTGAAAAGTGTTTTAGAGTTGGCTTCTTGCTGAGGTGGAATTCTGAGTCTGATAGTTTGTCATTGTGTAGAGGTTATACCATGTTAGCATAATATATGAGGAGAATTAATATATGAGTCGATTATCTTTCAGAAACTTGTTAGTAAAACATACATTATGTTGAAGCATTGTCTAACTCATCCTAATTGGCCATATTGATTGTGATACAATTCATTCATATCATCCTCTGATTCCCATTAGATTGCACTTCTTAAATAACTTTTTATGACATCAGCACACCTCTAATTCACTCCAGTGCAGAAGGCACCACAATTAGAAGGTAATACGACAATAGCACAATGGCATTTTACTGACTTCTTTAAGAGAACTTTAAGCTTTAGCATCAACTGCATTAGCATGATAACTGTCAGGATGTTAATGGCGCAGTCTCATGAGTGGTTATGGGGAAGTTGCTTTTCTAAGATTGCGGCTCAGTCGTAATATCACAAAAGTCGCAAACTTGGCATGCTATTAATTATGATTTTTTAATGAAGTTGTACAGTGGTTAACCGATGCAAGACAAATATGATAGCAGTTGTTAGCAGTCATACCAGAATTCAAAGTGTAGTGTACACAGACAATCATGGACTGATAAAGGGGTGTTTCTAGGGTTTAAGAAGATAGAGGTTAGCAAACACACTTGTAATTTAGTACAGGGAGGTCCTCTGCCATTTTCTTGGTTTTTTTTGTTTTGTTTTATTTTGTTTCATATTTAAGTTTTATGCTTGGATTTATTATGGTATATAATGTCAATGTATACACATCATTTACATTAAAAGTACAAGTTCTATTAATTGAAAATGCTTACGTTATTTCTCTTTTGGACAGATCTAAAAAGTTGTTGTTGTATTGCTGCCCTTTCCTTCTGCCATCTCTCCTACTGAATGTGCAAATGAGTCCACCATTTTCTGTTCATGATGGGAGTAGGACTTCCATTCCAGAAGCAGAATGTTAGGAAGATATTTTGCAGTTTACCTCATGCGCAGTGTCTATGTAGCTCCGGTACAGAACACTACAATGTACAGTATTAATAGAATGTTGACTTTCATGTATATATACATATATTTAACATACTGTACAGTTATGAAAGTCATGAGGGTTAGTATGTTTACACTAAATAAGTGATATGTGCACACACATTCTAATCACAGGTCCAAACAGCGCTGAATTTGGCTCGAAAAGGCAAAAGTTATGAAATGAAGAGCCATTTGCTATTGCAAGAACACAGACAACAAGCGCACACAGACCTGAATAAGACCCACGCTGATTTTGGCTGTTATATTAAACAGAATATGATGGCTTTGATGTTAAATATTAGGTGTATTGTTAGAGGTACTATTAAAAATTACATTCAGGGCTATAAAACATTCAAAAGCATAATAGATATCAAAACATTCAGATCTTGAGCCCTAGTAAAATGAACCGACATTGGCCCTGGTCTTATTCATATATCCTGTTGCTTTTGAGTCAATCATTGCATTTTTTTATTCCCAAGAAAATGAATAGGAATGGTAACATATGAAAACTTTATGTTGGTCGATTGGAAAAGGCTTGCCAATTGTTCAACTGTTCATAACCTGAAATAAAATAGGAGGATTAAAATAGCGGGTGGCAGGCAGGTGCCACAATGTGGCGGCTGCCAGTTTTAGGCCTTTTTAATTATTCACAGAACACATATGATTAACAGAAGCTATTAAGATATATAATATTACCATCGTTATTTCTCTGGCATGTTCATGTAAAAAACCCTGATTGTTAATGCTTGTTTGTTGAGCTAAATATTGCAGCTTTGGTTGATTCTGCCTCTAACCAACTGGTATATACAATAAACCATGCAACATTCTGTCTGCCACTACCAGGAGCCCATCATAAACAGCCTAGTGTTATGGTGAGTTATTTGAGAATCAATATGGCTTGTTCATATATGCTGTTTGATCAAGTGCATTTCAAAACCAATGCATTTCATTTGCGTTCCTGTTCTTTTTCCTCCGCTGTCGGTCCTCATTCATTTTCATGCTTGGTTCAGTGGCTATCGTTTATAGGATACCTGCTTGCCTGACATGAATGTGATGTATCTGCCCCAGAATTCGATCTGTAGTGACTGTTTTTGGGCCTGAGGCTGATACATGGAGAGAACAGTACATGACACCTGCAGGGCAGTGGTTGTTGGGGTGGAAATGTGTATGTGAGTGTGCAATGGTAAAAAATGAGAAAAAAAATAAATAAATACAGAGCAAGCATAGTTAAAAAGCCATGGTTGTGATTTAAATGTTGTATGACTAACAATTGCTTTTCCGTGCCCCATAACAAAGAAACATATTGGCTAACTTGTGCAGAAGTGTTAAATTCTTAATTACTTTATCCACATGTTGTTAGGTTGTTTTAGAGTATCCGATATCCAACCCCAAAGCAGAACATGACACTTTTATTACCTGTTATTATCTGTTGCCAATGTAATGTGTCTATCCGAAAGAACCAGTGGAAACACACACCGGACACACTGTGCTTCTATTACCTTATCATACAAACATAGAAAGGTGGTCAGGGACGCAAATAAATACAAGTGTAAACAGATTTTGTTTTTGTTTGCACATACAATCATGTATGTCGAATTCTGAATGTTTGTTTGCGTGTATGTGTGCACACATATCTATAACTGTAAACAACCAACATATTGCAGTTCAAGAGAGTTTTTTATGAAGGTTTTTTTCTCTTTTCTCAGACTTTAACTCTGTTTTTACTGGTCAGGGTTTGAGGACTCCAGAGAATCCTTGGCGAACACAATGGGAATCCACTGGAGTTATGTGTAGGGGTTTTTGTTTCTGCACCCTCCATCTTTCAGACATAGCCAATCGTGCTTGCATATTATGCATGGCATGACTGGAAGGCAGGGCCAGGGCTTAAACCTGGGTCCCTACAGTGCAACCCATCCAGGTAGCTGTCTTTGTATTATTTCTGTAGGATCACACTTAAAAAACTGTTATTATAAAACTAGAGGACACTGGATTTTTAAAATTTATTTTATGGAGTGTTCACACTTGGCACTATTCATTACAGATTACTGTTCCTAACAGAGAGTCTAAAGTGCAGGAGCTCTTTGTAAGGTAGTTGTTGTGACAGTTGGTCAAAACATCCTGAAAGCTGTTCAGTCAGTGTTTGACATATTTCATGTGACTTTTGTTTACATGTTTCAGTTTGAAATGTGTACTTTTCTGCTTTGGTCCTGACCAAGTAATCCAAACTACAAGTATGAGCGCAACCTTAAAAAAAGAAAACAAATAGCCCTCCGGAACTACATTCTGTGCTGACTAATACAGATTTAGCCTACTTCAGCAACAACAATCATTTGATTTAATTGTATGCATACACTTTATGTTACACAAAAATGTATATTATTTTGGATTAAATTAATTCTATTTTTTTAATTGCAAAAGTAGTGATTATTTTACAGGTTTTCATGGGGAATTGTGGGTGCAACTAATATGCAACCAAATCAACCATGTATGAAAGTAAGGAAAACTTACTTACAGCAAAGAAAATGACTTGTACACAATAACAATGGATGGACACAAGCTTTATATTCTTTACCTTATCCAAGATTATTTCATAACAGGACACTTTGGTGAGTTATATTTCATACATGGTTCATGTGTGATCTTCCATGCTATGATCTCCCAAAGCCAGTGCTATTTTGGATATGTAATGCACTGTCATAGAAATGCCTTTAATTCTTGACACACTTCCCAGATAAATATAAAGCATATTTTACTGTTAGTGGGAAAACCAAATCAAAGCATAATTGGGACACAGTTTAATGAATAAAACATAAATGTTTCTCAGATGAAAGACATTTTGCCATGATCATGCATAGAAACATTATTCTGACAACTCCAATTTGGGCAACTCCAACGTTATGTTACTTACATTTTGAAATTGCGTTGATGTGACCCAAATTTGAACACTCAAATCAGAAAGTATGTCGTATCAAATCAGTGTGATATTCGTCATAATATTATGGCAACATAACAAAAGGCTTTTTTTTGCACTATGCTACAAAAGTAGTAGCATAAGACACCTTTTTGCAGTTTTATTAAGCAATCGTCAAAAACTAAAAGTGGCACATAGCAAATTAATATTTAGCAGTGGCAAATCATGTATGAAGAAGTCCAGTAGTCAGGTATAAAGTGTAGTCCAGTTCAGGAGCGTGGGCTTTTCAAAATCATGGATCATATGGAGTTTGAATCATTTCTTTGCTGCTATAGCTGCCTTTGTTCTTCTTCTGTTTTGGAACATGACTGTGAGTTATGCCTCTGATGTTAGACAGTATGTCCAGGCTCACTTTTACCATTCCAATGCATTTTCAACGTGTATGGTGGAGCTGAGTTGGCAAACCAATTCGCTATAGTCATTCTTTAAGGACAGCAGGGCAGAAAATTGATGAACTGACTTATTTATAGGCAGAAACCCATAAAAGTGTCATACTGAGAGTAACTGGGGTATCAGTATAACCCATTTAATGCCACTGTTTGTCTTTGGAAAATCCAATAATGTATGTTTTATATTATGAATGTGTTACAAGTGTATTGCTGAGTACAATATACTGAGTGCTAAGTACAAAGTGTTTCCACAAACCCTTGTCTGTATAATGTACAGGCTATGTTAAAACATAATCTTTCCTAACCAGTTCAAAAAAGAACTAAACAGTTAATTGGACTTAGGTGTGCTCCTCACGTCAAAGTGGTTTAAATATGAATTTAAAACATCACATTAAAATAATTTTCTCATGGTCATGAACTACAGAAACGTATTGCTGCCAAGCATCATAAAAAATCGTTATTACAAGATATTTTGTTGTAAAATTGACCTAGGGCACAATATTACAAGAGCAAGCATCTCTTAATTGTGACATCACATTTTTATAGCACATTAATTGCAGAGGTTAACTTTGGGTGAACATTAATATTCCTGTAGATTGGTCAAGCATAATTCTAGGCTGCCCTTGCACTTAAAAGTAGACTCATCCATTTCTTTCAACAACCCACGGCCATAGAGTGGGAAAATGTAGCGTTAGATCTGAGGACTTAAGCCAGTCAGAAAGAGCCATGACTTAATAAAGATCCTTTAGGCATCTTGTCATAACACCATGCTGAAGTTTAAGGCAAGGCAATAAGGTTGTGTAATTAATAAATCATGCCAGTGCCAAGGATTAAGAAAGGACTTTCCACCATTATGAGCAGTGTCACAGTGTAATCAATTGCAAATGTTTGGGAACTTCTCCAGATCTCCATGTTAACGAGATTCCTTTACAGTAAACACCATAAACATACAAACAGAAACATTAAATACTCTTCCTTCATGTTTAGTTTGCCAAATAAATAAATAAATAATTGAAATAAGAGTTTTATAACCTCACACTGAATTATCTGGAAAGGTAATTAGCATTAAAACGTTCAGTACTGTGTGAAAGTCTTACCACCGTTAGAGTAGTTCTTTTAGCAATGGTATGATGTCCATATATAATATATACTGTTTATTAAATTACTATTAAATTAGGGGATATTTCAAAATGAATATGAAGAGGATCCCAAAAGAACTGCTGGACAATCGGATCCTGTCCATAGCCCGTCACTGTCAGTGAGTTTTCGCAGTCTTGGGTGATCAGACATCTTACTGAACAGTTTGTGTGTGGTACTCTCCTCCTGTTGCTTCATGCATCATGCTTCTGTTCATCCCCATGAATATGACACTTGCTACTTAATCACGATAATCAATTTTGCATTTGAATATATTTTTTTGTCTATTTATTTGCTTTTTATTATGATCTTGTTTTATGCAATACAATCAAATGTTTTTCATTTCGTATCTTAATATTCATTTTGAAATATCCCCTCATTTTTGTGAGCAGTATATATATATATATATATATATATATATATATATCGCTCAAGTTTAAGGGGAGGTCAGTTTTTAATATTTTAATACTACATACAAATGAATGTATTTTCTGGCTGCATTCTAATACAGAGACTAAGACATGATGTCATATGATCATATCATTGCTGAAACAATGTGATCTAATGTTGAATCTAATGTAATGGTGTCCTAAGACTTTTGCATGTGCCTGTATGTGTTATATATTTATTAATGTTACTATCTTAAGTCAATAAAATGGAAAGACTGGTAATATTATAGCATTGAGTCCCACATGAGTGAACTGGAGATTCTGGTGAGATTAATGCAGACTTTATTTTTGTGCAGGCAGTAGGACACCCTGTACAGGGCACCAGCCCCATGTTTGCAAGTCCATTCTGGGTTCTGAAATGATCCTAGTTCCTCATGAAATACCGCTTTCAGCAGATAGTTTGTACCTCTGAGCCACAAGAACGTTTCATTTAATCAGTGAATATAAATAACAATAAATTTGGGTTGAATATCAGTTTTTAAAAGCTTACCTGCCACAACACACAGACCCTCCAGATAATATTGTGCTTGAAGCATTGCTGCCTAAACCATTGCATTATTCAATGTCTTAGGAGTTTTGTCGGACGATGCAAATGTCCCTGCAAACAAAGGGCAAGAAAAAGGTTTCGATGGAACATTGCCAAAATACTGGCGACTGACTGCTACACTGAAGATTGATTTTTGGAATAAAGTAATTACATTACTGTTAGGCATAATGGAGTGGATATTCTCTGTCTCCACTTTTTCTCAGCAAATATAAATCAAAGCAACAACAAATTAATTATACTAATATACGATCTTCACCTTCTTTCCAACTGTGCAGAGGATGTGGCCATGGCGACAAAATTAATTTCATCAGTTCATCTTGACTGAGCACTTCAGCACAGAGGCAGTGAGGGGGAAGGGATCATCCCCTGGTGCTGTAGTAAGAACTGTTGCTCTGCAGGGAACTGGCACCCTATTCAGAGTGCATGCTGACCTGTGCCCTGTAAATTACAGGATAGGCTCTGGACCCTCTCTGTGACCCTGGCCAGGATAAGTAGGGGCAAATCTGGAAGGGGGGTGATTTAGGACAGTGCTGGTACACTGATAATGTAAGTCTCCCAGCAGGCAGCATTAAATTAGATTTGGACATGACTGCCTGTCTGTCAGCGATTGATTTAATATTCGTCAGTCCTGTAGGAATTTGACAGACAATAACAGAAGTACTTGAAACGGATCAGAATATGCATGATGCATGGTGGCATCCTAAACTTCGTAGTACTACACATGTCAAATTAATACAAATCAAGCGGTGTCAGGAATATTCTGACACTACATGGTATGCAATAAGTGGCTTAGGTGGAAACATTTGGTTAACTGGAAAATTATCCCTGACTGCTAATGAAGTAGCTCACAGTCCACACATTGGCAAAAAAAATGGCTTTCACTGTGTTTGTGTCAGCAAAATATTCTCTCTTAATTAAAAGTAGCCAGCCATGTCAGCATATAACATAATCAGCTATTCTATTCTACTTAAGTAATGTAATGTTGCTACATGACCAACAGGACAGCTAACCGCTAATAAACTACCTTGGATTAGTCATATGTAGACTCACACAGGATTTCACTCTTTGATTCTCAGTTGAAATCACATCAAATGGATTCATTGAATAGTAGAAATAGAACATGCCTAACAACGGCAAAGTTTATATAAGTAACTCTAACACAAAGCGAAGTGATGCAACCTTTCTCTCATACCAATCTAGCATATTATCAAAATCGACCACCCAAGAGAAGTTTAACTGTTTAAAATGACTGGCTGAATTCAAATCTGCTTTTTTCAGCAGTTTCACACAGTCTGCAGTCTGCTAATGCTCTAAAGTTAACTTCTGTAATAAGGCTGCCCAGTCATGCACGTGGAACAAGCCTCAATTCGACAACTGCAGTAAATCCATGGCAGTAAGATTTACAACTTGATACAACTATTTCATTTACAATTGAAATATTTAATATACATTTTTATTTACAAAATTAGAGATAAAATAAACAGTATTTGATATTCTGCATTCTGTAAACAACGACCTGGCAGTTCCACTTAAGGAATATATTGGAAGACAAATACACTGCTTACAAAAGTTAGGGGATATTTCCTAATTTTTGTGAGCACTATAGATAAAGTAACTTAGTATGGGATACTCTTTTCCTTTGATTTACTGAAATGTTCTTGTTCTTGTGGGTAAACACTCACTGCTAATCACTGGTAGTTGAGAAAAGTGTTCATGTTTAATGACCAAATATTCAAATGTTCTCGAAATGATTGAAATCTTGCAAAGCAAGAGCCTGACAGACTTTTTCTCAGGCCACTTCTTGGCTCTTGCTTTGCTCAGATTTCAGTCATATCGAGAATATTTGAATATTTGGTCTTACAGTAAACATGATTACTAG
>JAUZST010012281.1:0-11526 GCA_034779995.1 Parotocinclus haroldoi
CACACACACACACACACACACACACACACACACACACACACACACACACACACACACACACACACACACACGATGCACTGCCGATTTTGCACTTCTCCCACCCAAAAAGAATGGAGAGATCTGTAGTTTTTATCTGCGGTACAATTCAACTGAGAGATACAGAATCTAAAACAAAATCCTGAAAAATCACATAGTATGATTTATAAATAATTAATTTGCAATTCATTTCATAAAACAAATAATTGATCACCTACCAACCAGCAAGAATTCTGGCTCTCACAGACCTGTTTTTCTTCAAGAAGCCCCTCCTATTATGTACTTATCACCTGTATTAATTACAGTTGTTTGAACTTATGAACTTTCACATCAGATTCATCAGATCTGAACCTTATAGCACATATTTGGGATATTTTTCAGCTGAAAAAATATGCAGGACTTGAGTCATGCCATGTGGAATACCCAGTACTATTATAATGCTCCATGGGTGTAGAGACACATATTCTTTAATTCATGCATGCAGTATTTATTAAATACTTGTTAACTGGTGCAACAACTGACTTCATGAATGTAAGGAAGTTTCAATAAGAAAAATGAGTAAAAATATTTTCTTTTGATTCTAAGTACAGGAACATGTTTATGACATCCATATGCTACAGGTGCAGTAGAAATGGATGGTATTATGGCAGTATTTAAGAGGTATTTGAGAGGTTAAGTATGCGAACAGAAAACTTCTTACGCCTGAAAGTCAGCGCTTTAATTTCTTGCATAAAAGTTCATAGGTAAAATCAAATCGGTGTATAAATCTGAAAAGATACACTTAAATAGCAGAAAAATTTGTTGGCTTAGATTTGCATAAGAGTATAGTGTTCTTTAGTAACAATTCATAGTCACCCATACAACACACCTCAGTCTTACTAACATATATAGTCTAATAAGCTTTTATAGAAACCCACATGTGCGTGCTCGCGCACACACTCGCGCACACACTCGCGCACACACTCGCGCACACACTCGCGCACACACTCGCGCACACACTCGCGCAACAATCCCTTAGAAAAAAAGATGAGAAAGGCAGAATTTGGTCATTTGTGTCTGCATGTTATGGTTCAGAATGGGATGGAAGGCTTTAGTTAGTCCCTGCTTCAGAAAACAATTCAACATTCAACAATGGTCCTAATTGCAGATTTCACTAGGTGAGCACAACAGCATTGCAAACATCAGTAAGTTCAGCACAACCTTATACAGTCGCTCACTATGTCTCGATTTCCATAAAAAAACATTTACTCATGTCAGGTTGACACACACAAAACAAAATTTCAATCACAGACACTGTCCATGCATGGAACATTGGAAAACAGACAGGAAACACAAAGTGTGCATATCTATATATAGGCTTCATTTTCTACAGTACCTGTAATAAATACTGTATCCTTACATAGTCTTGCTAAAAATGAAGAAAGATAAAGGCAACCAATAGATAGGCACTGTGTGTAAGGACACTGAATCACTTCATTGCGCTTGATTGTAGATTTTCAATGAGATGAAACTGATTTAATTACTACAAAAATATTCCCATACCCAAGGCCACAGTGTTTTTACTTTTTGTATTGCCATAGCTCTGCACTGAGCCCTAGAATAAAAAATAAGTACATTTCAGATTTTGATTTATAACTATGTATTTAAATAACTTTGAAAAAACAAAACACAATGATGACTTTAGTGATCATTAACAAATCTAATAGGCTGCATTAATATTAAGAACATGAAGGCATGAGAATGGTGTAGGGGGAGAGTCATTGTCATTGCAATTGTTTCAGGCAATCCTGAAGTTATCATAGTTTAGGGCTTAAAGCAATGTTATAACCAAAATGGAAGGAAAAGTGCAATCACATACTACTTTTGTTAAGAACCAATTTACCCACTCTGAATAGGATTCCTTGGCCAGACTGATTAGAAGATTCACCCGTCTACACGTCACGATTGTGTAGGTCAGAAGAGAATTCTGGGTGACCACAACCGACACCTTTCAAGCATTCGTTGTACCTCTTAAGTCCTTCATGCCTTCCTGAAAGATTGTCCTGCACACTGAGCCTCAGCCTCTCAGGTTCATTTCCCAAAGTTGGCAAAGTCAGCAAAAGCATCTTGCTTTGGTTGTGCCATAGTAGAGCTCACACCTATGACTGGCATTGACATTGACATTCCCATCCCCATGTTGCCTGCCATTCCCATGCTGGGTTGGGGCATGCCCATGTTCACGTTCATTCCCATCATGCCCTGATTATATGCCATGCCTCCCATGGGATTCATGCCCATAGAAGCTCCTGCCATGGCAGGTGGTATGCTCGGGTTTCCCAAAGTGGAGTTAGTGGTAGGTCGGGTGGAGATGGGGCTTGGCTGCATTCCAAAATTCATACCAGCAAAACCCTGCGTCATCATGTTGACTTGGACCCCTAAAAACAAAAAACAAAAATATTTTAAAAAAAACTAAACAAAAAAAAAACCATGACCTTTCAGATAATCTTCCATTTTGCATTGCTTTAATACACTACTAAGGAATAGCATGGAAGAGAAAGGTTGCTCTAAGAATATTCTGGAGAGATTGTCTAGTAGTGCTTTTATTTTGTACATTGCTACTCATGCACTGTTTGTGCACTGTTGTCAATCAAGTTAGACTTTTATTTACACTTATAACGTAATAATATATAAATAAAATTATTCTAGTGATCAAGGAAGGCAATCACTACACTTGTTTTCATTATGCACAAGATAAGGCTACGCAGCAGATGTTAACCAGTTAAATGGGTCAGTCGATGTATAGATACAGTACATATAGACAATCAGGACCAAATATAATAAAGGAAAATAAATCTGAAAAAAAAAACCTTTAAATTAGTTTCAATGCCAACTCCAGATTATGACAAAAATGTGACTATTGCAAGGGGGTAGGATTATATTCTATATTCACTTTACACTGGTAGCCTTTCATTAATTAAGTACTCATTAATGAAACATAATTGAAGTACACAAGCAAGTGGCTTAATAGAAACAACATGGGGGAATCACATGCAATTAGGTAACAAATGTAGATCCCAATTCAAGGTCATTAATCTACAAGTCAATATCAAATTACATTTATACGTTTTTCTAAAATATCAAGGTATTGCACTAAGCATGCACATTAAATGAAATTAATTCAAATTTGGTAATCACAACCAGTTCTTCTATTTGTAGTCTTCACCACAATATCATTAATACTTCTGGTAAAGAGGAGATAAAAGAGTTGTAAGAAATCACCTGTTGGTTATTTAGCTTAACCTCACACTGGAATGAAAACATCCATCATTTAAAAAGAAAAAAAGAACCACCTTATCAAGCAGTAATTAAAACCACATTAATGGCACCCCTGCATTTAAAACTTTTAGTTTATCCTATAACATCTTATAAGGTTGGAGAATACAGAGCAAGGAATGTGATGCCTTTTACACAACTTTACAGCATATCTCCAGACTGGTCCAGGGTATTCGGTCCTCTCATGATCCATGAGATCACTGGACTAAAGTGGAAATGGCAGAAGATTGACTTGTGTTCACTGAAGCATTGTTTGTATTTATCTGGATATACAATGGGGAAAACAAGTATTTGTACATTTGATTTTGCAGGTTTTCCCTCCTACAAAAAGTGGAGATTTGTCCACTTTGATCTGTAATTTGTATCATAGGTACACTTCAACTGGGAGAGATAGAATCTAAAACAAATCCAGAAAATCACATAGTATGATTTGTAAATAATTATTTTACTAAATTATAAATAATTTGTTTTAAGCATTTTACTGTATATAATAAGCATTTGATACAATAGAAATGTTCACCATGTTCACAATGTTCAGATTCCGATCACTCATGAATGCTGATCACTTCCGGTCATCTCTGCAATGAGCCTCGAAAACTCACCATACTCCGCCAAGTGTTAGTTCTTTAAATGAACTTTATTAAATTAGTTGTGCTGAAGCATTTTAATGTCTTTTTTCCACAAGGTATTCTTTCATTTCATGTGTTGCAGGATGCAAACTTTACATAACTCTCACAGACCGTGTAGAAGTTCCACATGGCAAACATGTTTGCTTGGCATGGCCTCTGCAGGCTGCAAAGTATAGCTGATCATTTCTTGTGTGTTTTTTGTATGTTTTGTCACAAATATTGGCCAATAATGATTGGTGGCCACTATCTGGAACACACTTCCATACAGATCTTCTCCAGATCTTTCAGGTAGGGCAACATTGAGTTTCAGTTCCATCCAAAGAGTTTCTATTGGTTCAGAGGTCTGGAGACTTAGGCCACTCCAAAACCTTGAAATGCTTATTAAGGAAGCCTTAGTTGCCATGGCTGTGTGTTTCAGGTCATCGTTTGGGCATTCTTCCTGTCTTCTTTGCAGAAAAGCACCCCCAAAGTATATTTCCACCCTCATGTTTCACGATTGGGGCAGTGCTCTTGGGGTTGTACTCATCGTTCTTCCTCCTCCGAATGCAGCGAGTGGAGTTCATAACCAAAAAACTCAATTTTGGTCCCATCTGACCACATGACCTTTTTCCATGCCTTCTCTGAATCAATCAAGATGGTCATTGGTGAACTTTAAACTGGTGTGAACATTTGCTGGTGTGAGCAGGGGAAACTTGCGTGCCCTGCAGGATTTTAATCCATGACGATGTAGTATGTTACTAGCGGTCATCTTCGAGACTGTGGTCCCAACTCTCCTCAGGTCATTGACCAGGTCCTCTCGTGTTGTTCTGGACTGATTCCTGACCTTTCTCAGAATCATCCTTACACCACAAGGTTAGATCTTTTTCCATTTTCTAATAATTGCACCAAAAATTGTAGTTTTATCACCAAACCCATACCAGCCTTATGCGGGTCTACAATTTTGTCCCTGGTATCCTTAGACAGCTCTTTGGGTGGGGTGTGATTGATTGAGTGTGTGGACAGATATCTTTTACACAAGCAATGAGTACAGAATAGGAGAACTGCTTAAAGAAAAATAGGTCTGTGAGAGCCAGAATTCTTATTTCATGTACTAAAATGCAAATTAATTATTTAAACATCATACAATATGATTTTCTGGATTTTTTTAAGACACTGTCTCTCACAGCTAAAGTATAACTACTATAAAAATTACAGATCTCTCCATTCTTTGTGGTGGGAAAACCGTTCCCCACTTTATGCCTTGATCTATCCTGGTACATTTTATTTCCAAGGTTTTTGAGCACCACTTCTAATTAGTGTTTGTTGTTTTAACCCCTATTCTCATCCTGTTTACCATGATTGAAAAGGATTGTGGATGAGCCTGAAGGTGTACATTTGTATCAGTACCTTGCTGCTGCATCATGTTAAGTGTGGGCTGGGCTGGTTTGGGAGGCTGCATGCCAGGGCCTAGGTAGTCCAAATTGATGTTGATATTGGAGTCAGACCAAGTTGAAGGCATGGAAGGCATAGAGGGCTTCTTGGCATCTTGTTTTTGACTGGCTGTCTGCTGAGGCATCAGGGGAGTCCCCATACTCTGAAGAGGCTTGACCAAACATAGAGAAAAAAAAAACTGTGTAAATTCCAGGAATGACCAGTGAACGACCACTACACTTTAGTGATACACGAGAGTTACAGGGGTTCTCAACTTGTGGCCTGTGGCCAGTTTTAGCCAATGACAACTTAGTGTTACTACATTTTAACACGTGTCTGCAGTTTAAGTCTGTGAAACTGGCCTATACCTACCATTGTGTACCAGCTGACATAAAATGTTTAAGTTGATCTATTACAACCATCCCTTCCACTCTCCAATGCAAATCATAAACATTTCTAAAAACAAGGGTTTGGATGAAAAGGTTTCTTTACATTTACAATACTGCAGCAATGAAGGAAGGAACCTTTGTTTCTTTGTTTGAATGCGTGGGGGCTTATTTTTGCTTCAGCCAAACAAATGGTGCCATTTTAAAGTAGGTCAGGTTTTTAGCATGCAAATATCCATTTTATATGAGGCTTTTGTTTCAATTTAATGGTTTTCTTGACTCAAACTTATTCTTCCTCATTTTGACAGTCTCTGTGATTAGAGTCCCAGGAGGCAGGGCTTGGCAGATAATGTGGAAGAGGGTGGGTGGAAACTGCAACAATGCTGTATTTTAACTCTTTGCTGTTTGTCTTTCCTTTTCACATATGTTCTGATGTCATACCCAATGTCTACATTCTAGCACAGTCAAATGCATAACAGAGGTGAGTGAAGAAGTTAATATGTAACCAGACATGAGTTATGACTAACATACAGAACAACACAATTGTTACTCATTGTACCACACTAAATTTAAGGGAAACTATCATTCAATAAATAAACCCGAACTACTCAGATCTACCAATAAGTATAAACTTAAGACACGTTTACATAGCGTATTGAGACAGTTGGTGAGCTTTGAAATATGATGAAGACACATACCTGTGATTTGGGCATTGACATGCCTGTGCTGCTCATGGAGAAGTTCATGCTTTGAGAGGCACTCATGCTGGTGTTTGCAGTTGAACCCATGAGGTCAAAAAGATCAGACGAGGGTGTGGAGGCAGGAGCAGGGGTAAAAAGGTCTGCTCCTGCAGGGTTCACAGGCTGTGCCGCTGGCTGCCCTCCTGAGAATGCATTCCAATCCCCAAAATCTTGGTTTCCACTTGATACTGAAGCTATAGAAAAAGCTCTATTAACCATCTTGTAAAATAGAAATCAAGTAATGTTCATAAATTAGGATAGCTGGAGCTCATTTCAGATTAGTTGAATGCTGGCTGAAATCAGACTATCCAAAATTAATAAAGCATATTCACAGATATCATTAGTTCTAAACTTCCCCTCACCCATCCAAGATGTGTTATGAACAATGTGAGCTGAAATGTGTCTGTCCATATTAGCTTTAGCACAGAGTTCAACCATATGGTTAGCAATCGTGGTCCTTTTTAATATTAAAGAGCGTTATGCTCTCAGGCTTTCATAAACATGCAGATGAGGAAAACAAGCTCTATGCCCCCCATCAAATTACAAAAACCTTCTGTTACATTTGCATCAAGATTGAGATAGCCTAGATACTGCTTACACTTATTTATTTAATATTAACAATGTATTACATTTATTTTCTATTTCACTTAAGATGTAACATTAAAAAGTGCGCTCTTGCACATATATACACATGTTCTCTAAATTGTATGCAAACATGCAGCTGTAATCTCCTCTGTACAGAACATAACGTGACATCCTCAGCACTAGAGTAACGCCTGTGTTTGTACACAATGGGAACATGATATTCAGTTCTGTCACTTTTGTCCTTACAATATGTAGACACACTTTAAATATCTGTCTTTATGATAATAAACTTAGCCAAAGTCACATTTATTTATATAGTGTTTTTTTACAATGATGCATTATCTCAAAGCAGCTTCCCAATATTATATTATCTTAAAAGAAGGAAGAAACCTTGGTATGACCAAGACAGAAACCATGGCAGCTTAAACTTAGGCAGCTTCTTAAGCGCTTGACATCAGAGTAATATGATTAGCAGCTAGTGGTCAGATGAAGACATACTTGAGTACTTCACATTTTCTTGCCATTACAATGGGCAATCTTACTGGAAAGCTGCAATCAGAGCATTGATTCAATCATCCCCTCCTTACTTTGGTTCCTTCTCTCTCCCTCTCAGACATGCATGCAAATGCATCTTTATGTGACAGTGCATTTCCTGTTGTATTTACAATTCATTATTTTAGAATAGAGCATGGAAATAATTTAAAGGCACAACACTTTTACTCTGCTTGTTCAGGATAACCATGTAACAATTAAGCTACAGCCAAAGAAACATAAAGGCAGCAAAGGCTAAAGAATAATTTCTAATTCAGAGTTTCTAAAGAACTGTGACAGGAAACCACTGGTTTCCAAGGCACTGCGATAATGTATGAAGTTAGCATAAGACTGGAAGTTTCACAATGCTTCTGTGCGCAGAGTAGTAAAAGGTCAAAAGACACAGAAATGCACAATAATAAGTTTGGAAAACACAAAGAACAAAGCCTTATCCCAGCTGTGTAGCAAGGTCAAGGGAAAATTGTGTTTGAGACATGATTTTTTCAAACAACAATCTTACAACAAATAAGGGACAAATTAATTCAATATTGGATCAAAAATATCAGACTGCATTGGACAGTTCAGTGTATGAGGAATTCAATAATATAAGGAATAACTCAAACAACGTGACTTCAAATTTAGACTTAACTAAACTTGAGATGCTGCTGCATGTTATTGAGCACAATAATATTAATTTTCACAATTATTCATTAGACTGTAGAAAATGGTAATTTGACCTGTTTTGGAATCCATTAATAATAAACATGTCCAGTAAAGACCTCTGAGTGTTTGTATATTATTGTGAGGTAGATGTAAATCAGACTACATATTGTATAATTAATAGAGAAATACAGGATAATCCAAAAGAGATCACTAGATTCATGGTATTTCAGATTTATATAGTAACACAGGGGTTGTCAAACTTTTGCAAGCTGGTCCCACAAAAGCTGGTTCAATGCAGTTTGGGCCACCCCTTTTACCTGTGCCACCCACTAACACAACCCCCACCCCCCTTAAATATTTTATAGACAGATAAATAGATACACATAGAATAGGCTATTTTTAACTCTATAACTCTATTACTATTTCTAGGCCTAACAGTAAGCATATTATCTGCATTTTTTACAGAAGCTTGCAGGTAGGTGATGTTAATGTGAGTCCTGAGCCTGAATTCCCATTAAAAGATCCCCAATTCTTGGAACAATTTTAAATAGGATTGATTATGTGCGCGCGTGTGCGTGCATGCGTCATGAATTTACCCAGTGCAGCAGAAACACATGCAAATGTCAGTACGAACACAGTTTTACTACAAGCAGCAAGCAAGAATAAGTGTAAAACCATAGGTCAGCAACTGAAGAACACTACGCAGGTTCCTAGAAAAAATGATGCAAGAATCGGTTTTGTGATGAGGCGTGGTTTACAGATGAAGATAAGAGATAAAATAACTTGTCAAGAGAACTACAGTGAATGCCACTACTATGCGTGTTTGGATGTTTATATTGGTTCAAAACCCTCATTTTGAAATGGCAGAAATGAAATTGTGATGTGTTTATTACAATTTTACAACTGCTTGCCTTTAAACGGGAGGGGGGTCTGCTGCATGTCCTTTGTAATAACAGCCAGTTAGTCTGTGAATTTTCTCGCACATAACACCCCCCACCCCTCCGTTTGAGAACCACTGTGGTAACAGATGGATGTTTTTGCTAATAAGGCTATTAACATATGAGAACAGTTCTACTTTGTATTAACCTAAATATTTTGTCAGAGGTTATGACTTTACAAGTTACATATGGGACTTTCTATGGAAGCTTTTAATGTGTGTGTGTGTGTGTGTGTGTGCCTTAGGGTATATGAAAAAAAAACAACACACCAGATGCTGGAAGACTGGATGTAGCAGCAGGTGAGGAGAAATCAGCAAAACCTCCAAAAAGGTCTGAGCTCACACCTGCAGATAAAGAATTAGACAAAGATTAGCTTTAGCACAGATTTGCTAGTGAAATGTGTTAATACCACTCTGAAGCAGTCTTAAATTGCTCTAGAACATGTTCAGACATGAAAACGACAGGCTTTCAGCAGACACATGGGTCCATATACTGTCTTGTTGGATTCTTCTAGAATACTAATGCTGGGAGACAGAAGCAGCTGTTTGACTGATGGATATAAGAAAAGTGAAGAAGAAGAGAATGATGTGGGAGCCACACATCTGCTCAGCTCTCCAACATTTCCTCACCACCCCCCCACAGAGGAGCACTTTAACATCTGGTCCTGGCAGCTAAACGCTCCAGCAGACATAGTATACAGAAATGCCCATCTGCTGCAGTTTGCGCGCATGCGTAAAAAGCACCCAGAAATGGATGGAAACAAAGCACCGGAGATTTGATTTCAGTTATTGTTTCAATAGGATGTGCAACCAAATATCAAGTTGAGGGCCAACAATTTTGTCCGTACCATCTTTGGAGTTTGATAAAATTAAATCACGTTTGGCTGTTTTTATGTGTTGTTCCAATACACACAAGGGAAATAAACATTTGTATAGCAAAACAGCTGTAATTGCAATAAATACTTCATTTTCTGGAAAAATTTCAAAGATGCCAACAATTTCGACCATGACTGTACATGCTATACTCGTTATATACAAATAATAACAATTCAGAGCCAAGCATGATTACCTGTGGAGGCTGGCTGTGTGGGCACAGGCTCAGCCATGAACAAGTCCACCAGACCACCACTGGACTGATTTGTGCCTGAGTCAGTTGGCTAAGAAAGGAAATAGAAGACAGTGAAGAAACATTTATTACTAAGACCACTATATTAAATAACTTCATTTTTGGTGTGTGACACTGAAAACAAACTTTGATCAACTTACAGATGTTGCACCAAAGGTAAACATTCTTTTAAACACACAAAGCCAAAAACTGAAATCTTTGATTGACTTTTTTAAACATGGAATTTAAAAAGTCTCTAACCGCCTCTTAATGGCAGTGGGCTAATTACTCTCACCATTTCCTGAGGTGCCTCACTCACATTCTCTGCCATATAAACTTCCGGTCTAAAACTACTGTATGTGCTATCAGTGCTGGTTTGTACAAAGAGCTCAAGCTTTTGTAATCCAAGTTTAGTCTTTTTACCATATCCGTGTTCACATCAAGTTCTAGGGACTAATGGGAGGTACTACCCTCTGTAGAGCTCTCACTGTGAGAACTACAGTAGTGGTCAAACATTTTGAGAATCACACAAAATTTGCCATTCATAAAGTTTGCTTCCTCAGGTTTTTGTTAGAACCTTTTCTTATATGGTAATTAAGTGCAATTATAACTGTTCAGTATGTGTTTTAACTTAATATTTAGTGTCAACCCTTCAGCAATTCGGCTCAGAATTCTGGATTTAAGCTTCTTAAATCTTTAATGATGGCAACCAATTTTTGCCTAATCAGTGCTTGTAGTTGATCACGATTTCAGGGTTTTTGTTTGTCCCCCTTTTCTTAAGGACTGACCATAGGTTCTCACTGGAATTGCGATCTGGGGAGTTTCCAGGCTCACAAAGTGTCAACGTTTTGGTCCCCAAGCTACATGGTTATCACTTTTGCCTTGTGACATGAAAATAGCATTGCACATCTCCAAATTGCTCCTGGATGTTTTGATACCATTCTTTATTCCTTATGTTCTTAGGCAAAGTTTGGACCAAACACACTCCCACTCCTGAATGAGAAGCAACCTCACACATGAATGGTTTAAAGATGCTTTACTAAGGAGTCATGGTAGTGCTCACCTTTTCCTCTATGGACATTTTTCCATATGTCCTAAAGAGTCTGAATCAGACTTTCATCAGATAAAGTTACTTTACCACAGTCCTCTGCAGTCCAATCCCTATACTTGCTGTAGAATATCAGTCTGACCT
>JAUZST010012282.1:0-11525 GCA_034779995.1 Parotocinclus haroldoi
CTGTTCTACAGAATGAAATGTCTGAATGAGTGCTCATCCAAGACTGGTGATTCCATACTTTTTGCCAGGGGTTGTATTTTGGCTGCAGGTAGACCAGGTTGTGGTTAGATTTTCCAAGTGGTGGCAGAGGTGTGGCGATATATGCATCCTTCACGTTTGTTTAAAGGAGATCTATTGATCTGTTTTTCCTAGTGGAACAGTCAACATACTGGTGGAAAGCGGTGAGTACTGAGTCCAGGGTGATGTGGTTAAAATCACCAGAAATAGCGATGAAAGCCTCAAGGTGCAGAGTCAGAAGTCTCGCGATAGTTGCATGTATGACGTCACATGCAATCTCAGCATCAGTGCGAGGAGGAACGTAAAAAAAAACAGCAACACAAAAAGCTCTCTGTCGATGGCTCACCGCCAGCAGTTCAATATCCCGTCAGCAGTTCCTCTCCTTAACAGTCACATCCTGGGTTACACCATCTGATGTTCACATAGAGCACCAGTCCCCCACCTTTGCTTTTTCTGCTCAGTTTGGCATCCCTGTTCGCTCTCATGGTGGTGAAACTGGGAATGTCCACGTTAGGATCAGGAAAGTTGCCGGTTAGCCACGTTTCTATAAGGGATAAAAGACTGTATTCCCAAACTAGCTGTTGGTTATGAACCAGCGCCAATAGTTTGTCAGACTTATTTACCAGATAGTTCACATTTCCTATTACCACCAAAGATATAGATGGTGTATACCTCCATCGTTTCTCAAAGCGATTAGCCTTTAGCTTAGCACCGGCTCTGCAGCCCCTGTAGCTTCTACGCAGTTTCCCCAGGATGGGGTGTTTATAGCTCTCTACAAGTCCGCCAGTAGAAAGGGCACCAAGGTTATCTACACAACACAAAACACAGTGCCGTTGACTTGCATGCCTAATGAAGGCATGCAAGTCATGCAAGTCTTCTTCAAGGCTGGCAAGATCATTTAGCAATGGCTGTAACACAGCATCATAACTAAATTTGGATATGTTCAGTCTTGCAGAGAAGTGCAAGGTATATTGATGTCAGTGATGATCGTAGTAGTGGTGGCACATTTGCTGAAACCCCAATACACAGCAGTAATTTTGCTTTTTTCTTGAAGTACCAAGTGGATTACAAACTTTGAAATCATTCACATACAGAATAAGAGAAGTAGCTGGGTTACTTTCTGTTAGCAATTTACTTTTTTAATGTCTGCCATTCTAAAATTCGGAACTGCTATGTGCTTTGCAACTTTTAGTGAGGCAATACTGGATTTCTTTTTTCTTCAAAACCTCATGTAAGGACTTAAAAATGGGTAAATATTGGAAACTTTGGAAACATGCTCTCTGTGCACTGAGTATATACTGTATTTATTCTACCACGGAAAAATTTTGTTGGAAGTACTCTATTTGTAGGACATGGGAAGAGGACCATTACTTAGGGACTATGGCTGATGTAATTGGGTTGCACTCACATAGGTCTGTTACCATCTCTGAGATGATTGCATCATCAACCTCACAATTATGCTTCTTTAAGCATGACTTTAAAATCTATTTTAAAATAGGACCAGAAGCTAATGAAAAAATAAAATGTAGTTCTTCAACTAACTCATCAATACACCATAATATACAATATGATTTCCAACGTAAGCAGCAAGTGGGTTACATGTTTTTTTTTTTCTAGAAACGGCAATTTTCTAATTTAATTATCTTCAGCATCTTCAACATCTTTTAGTATGTTTGTTTTTTATTTGTTATTTATTTTTGTTTTTTGGGATCAGGAGTTTAACAATGTCAAAAAACTGGCATTTCATTTGTGTTTTGCCGATGTATCGCCCGTGTTTTTTGGTGACATCAAGGGTTATGGGTTATATACATTGCTGGTGTTTGAATGGTGGGGAATGGAAATTGCGGTCAAGTTTCATACTGTTTGACCATGCTTTATGTTACATTTTGGAACATTGCATAATATTTTCATGAAGTTTGATATCCTTGCCTAGTTTACGACTATTGGATTTAGTTTTTAGGCAGAATAAAACACCTTCCACAACACTATCATGGAGTATGCATCCAATCCGAACCCGGCTTAGCGTTTTCAACACCATGGAACTAAAAACAGTGGAAATAGTCTCTACACTCAGTATCATCTTCATCCACAGAATCGTCCTCAGCATTTCAAGGATTTACATATCTCTGTAAAAGCTGAGGCTTGAAATCATCAAGAGTGTGAGAAGTGTGTTTCCGGCACCTATAAAATGTTTGTTTTTGAAAGGACAGTTTTCAAAAACACAAAACACCATTTCCTGTTTCTTTAAATGGCGGCCAATGTGCTCAAAAATTTCTCTTTCTGTGGTGATAGTGCTTAAAGAGCAACATGGACATTTAAATGACAATATAGTGGATAATTTCAGTGTCTCACGTGTTGAGTGATTTCTTGACAGATGGGTTCGTAGGCTGTCCTATGTTTAAAATGAGCAATAACACTCCAATTAAAAACAAGGGAGAGATTCTCCACCACGCCCATGTCTAAGTCTATAATGTTTTAAGAGATCTTTTTCTTTTTGTTTCTGATTTTTTGTTGCTAATTTTGCAGATCCACATTCATTTTAAAACTATTGAATGATCTGCTTAAATTACTTAAACTTGGGTTATATCAGCAATACAATACATTTTATTTGACCCTTTTTGAATATTCAAGATGAAAAACAAAAGCTTGCGAACTAGCCTACTGCAAAGAAATTGGCATTAGGCAATTACACACTCAAATGATGTTAAAACAATTAGCTTAATAATGTAAAGACCATTCCTGTGGTGTTGGCATCTGAAACATTCACTTCTTCACCCGTGTTTTGAGACTGCACTACTGAGGCTCTGTGAAAAAAGCTCATGCTCATCACAACAGTCCAGTCATGCAGCTTTAGCTTTAAAATTTTTAATTTGAGAGAGGCAAAATGTGCATTGTTCAATGTGCATTTATCTTTGCAAAGTTAAAACTACTGCTACAGAAACTCAGAGCCACTTAAAACCATGTAGCTGCCACCATAAAACAAAACTTAGCAAAGACTTAGCAAAGTTATGGCCGAATTTTCTAATCTAACATAATTTTCTAATTCTAATCTTAAATATTACCACCACTAACTGAGGAAAAGCATTTAATTTAGTCCAAAACGATTTCTTGTAATATATGCTGATAGAGTTATAAGCTGTTGAAAGTTAACTGACAGCTTCCCGTAAGACACACTTCAAAAGACGGCAGACAAAAACATATCTTATTCAAAGTCGAAAAACAGGCAAAGTGGTCAAAAACACAATAGAATATACAGCAATCAAGTAATGCTACAAACACATGGGAAAACTGAGTGAATCACCACTGAGTAATGAGAACTGAGTGATTAAATACTGTGGTGGAATCTGGTGGATCAATAGCACGGTGATTGAGTGAGTGTATGTGAGTGGGTGTGGTCCGCTGCAGAGTTAGGTTGTGTGACACTGTGCTTGGCACACTTTTATTGTCCCTGTACACTGTAAACCCCAACATTGTATGTATTTTAAAAAATATGTTGAAATTACTTAGTTTCTTACATGAAGTAGGCATTACTTAATCTTGATAAGTAGTTTGTACTTTCTCTTGTAAGATCATGTGTACTTGGTGTCTTAAGATATTAAGATATTAACTCAATAATCCAAGTTTAATCTTTTCTGTGTGTCACGTGAACATGCAGTTCTAGAACAATTCCAAATGGCGGTAAAAACTGTTCGTGTTGGAGATGTGTTGGCTGATGGGAATGTTAATTTTACTTTCTTTCTTTCACATTTTTGTAAGTATTTACATTTGAAGTTAATTCACTTAATTATCTGAAATTCTATTCAAAAACTAATCAGCTAAGTGTTAACATACAAATTTAAACAAATAGCTAGCTAGCCAGATAACTATTCTGTTTTAGCTGAATTAGCTGTTTAAATAGCTAGCTAATTTTCTGTCTTTTGCTGAGGTTTAACTTGTATAGGTAAAGTTTTTTAACCAAAATTCGTTTAAATATTGTTTTATGTGTTAGCTTGATAAGCTATAAACTTGTTGTGACTGGCCAATATTTATCTGGTTATTATCTTGATGTTGGTGTTTTGGAAACATATAATTTTATATGTAGTTAATTAAATGTGTAGCGTTCACGAACACTTGAGAATTCAATTAATTTTATAGAGTCGGTTTGTTCGCATTTGTCTCTTTCCTAGACTGTGCACTGTTTCATCTAATTTAACCGATTCATTCAAGTGATTCATTCGTCACCGCACTGCCAAGTTGAAATCCCATGACGCCCAGAGAAAATAAGCTTAATCGTTGTATTTATTTAACATGACTGCTAGACATTGACTGTAGAAATGTGTGGGTAATTGTTTTAATCCGATTTTAGCAAAAGAAAAAAAAAACAAGACGTGTTTCATGCAAAAACGCATTCTTGCAAGCTGGTTAGAAACTGGACTGCCATTCCATCTTAACACGTGTTTCGCAGTTACGTTTTTGAGCCAAGTTCCATTTTAATTAGCATTTATATTCGGGTGCCTTCAACCAATTTTCGACTATTCTTGTGTAGTTTCCCTTATATTATTGCAGTATTTCCATGTGGATTTATATCAAAACAGTTTAAACATCTAGCAAATTCATCTTTGTCTGCCTTGTAGTTTATGAAAAAGCATGTTGTGGAAATGTGAATACTGTCTATTCAACTCTGAAAAAAAGAGCACAACTACTAAGGTATTATCGCTCAAAACATGGAGGCTACACAAGAACAATCCCCTTTCCATGTCTTCATGATAAGTGCTTGTGCACATTTAAATCCGTGAATGCACTTAGGGCTCATTTATCCAGAGTCCACTCAAACAATCATAATGGGCAAACTGAAGATGTCAAGTTAATTTTCAGTTGTCAGCTATGTGAAGTTAATGAACCTTGCACTGTGGCAGATTATTTTTCTCATATTCGCAGTACTCATCTCAAAGTTAATCAAAGAGTACGGTGTCATTATGCAGACTGTAGCTTCCAAACTAGTGTGTACTCAACATTCAATGCTCATCAAAGTTAACAACACAGGACACACTTGGAGAATGTTCAAGTCAGAAATAATTTCTGAAATTTGTCACAATCGTGTATATAATATTGCAGAAGAGAGCATTGCAGATGTAGACAGAGGAGCTAGAGGACTTTGAGGAATCCACAGTCACAGACCTCCAGGATCTAACAAGTCAGTTGGAGCATAATTTAGCATCTCTTTTTTAAAAGATGCAAACAGTTCTTCATGTACCAGAGAAAGCTGTGCAGGAAATAATTCAGCAGCTCAATCAAATACATCAGTTGTCACAGCCCTTAGTACATGACTCAATTAAGGGTATTCTCACAAGGTACTGTGATGGCATAAATGATTCAGTCATAAAAGCTGTGGTTAACACAGTATCGGAGTGCAGTGTCCTTTTGAAATTCTGTGACACAAATGGTCCTTTATCTACCTCAAAAAGACGAGTATTATATATGTTAAGAGAGTTTCAGTTAGTAATGCCAGTGGAATATGTGGTTGATAAGGGCAAGAAATCTGTTGTGCATGTACCAGTCCAGTCAATGCTCCAGAAATTGTTAAACAAGCAAGATGTTCTGTACAATGTCCTATCAACTCAGGCTAATTCAAAATATGAATACCAATCTTACAAAGATGGTTCTAATTTCAAAACTGACGAATTGCGAATTAAGAATTGCGCTTGGTCTTTACATTGATGATTTTGAAGTTGCAAACCCCTTGGAACTTCAAACAAAAAGCACAAAATGTGTGCAGTGTACTGGGTGATTGCAAACCTTCCACCAAAGTACAGGTCCACATTTGATACAATTCAGCTTGCTCTCCTGTGCAATACAGTTAGCATGAAAGAACATGGTTACACAAAAGTTTTGCAACTGCTTATCAAAGGCCTTGTTTCATTAGAGCAGCATAGTGTATATGTTGAGCCTTTGGGGAAAAGTGTCAGGGGCACAGTTTTGTATGTTTCAGCCGATAACTTAGGAGCTCATTCTCTTGCAGGAGTTCAAGACAGCTTTACAGTACAGCGATTTTGCAGGTTCTGTATGTAAGAAGAGGTGAAGCCTAAAACAGAGAGGTGAGTACCAGGGACTTTGAGCGTCGCACTATAGAAAATCAATATAAACACGTGCAAGAGGTGAGGCTAGACCCTGCTTTAAGTCCACACTATGGTGTGAAAGGTGGATGCCCTTTGACAGAAAATCTGGAACATTTTCACTGTGTCACTGGCTACCCTCCTGACATATTACATGATCTTTTGGAAGAGATTGTTCCCACTGAGCTTTATCTGTGCATTTCAAACTTCATTGCCAAGAAGTATTTCACTTTTAATTTCCTTAACCAGACAATAAAGTAATTTGCATATTCATTTACTGGCAAAACTGACCAACCTCAGCAAATTGCCAAAAACTTTTCTAGCAAAGGGACAATTGGTGGAAATGGCTATGAATATTGGACCATACTTAGGCTACTACCACTTCTCATTGGTCACAGTGTTCCAGAAGGGGGCAATGCCTGGGAAATTCTAATGCTTCTCAAAGAAATTGTGGAATTGTCTGTAGCACCAAGACACATGGAGGAGTCGGTTCATTTCTTGGAAAGTAAATTGTTAGAGCACGCTACTTACCCTAATTTTCACTTGTGGCCAAAACACCATTTTGTGGAACATTATCCTGAGTTGATTAGATTGTTTGGTCCTCTTTCAGACCTTTGGACAATGCATTTTGAGGCTAAGCATAAGGTATGCAAAAAGCTTTGTGACTTTCAGAATTACAGAAATGTTACTCTTACATTGGCCATCATACACCAAAAAATCTTGGCATTCCATTTGGATTCCAGCTCATTTTTCCGACCAAGTGTTGAGATGGTTAGATATACACTGGTATCATCGTACCCTTAGAATATACAGAAAGTATTTTATGAGACAGCTGCGCAGACATCTTCAGTTATTGTGGCAAATTCTGTCTTTATTAATGGAATTAAATACAGTGCAGATATGATACTCTCTGCTGGTTCCTGTTCAGGTCTTCGTGAATTTAAACAGGTAACACAGGTTGTTGCCATCAACACGGAGATCTTTTTTGTGTGCAAAGTAATGACAGCATGGTACGGTACAGTGTACATTTCCGATCATTTGAACTCTGTCACGATAGTTTTCCACCTCTGTGTGTGATTCAGACATCAGAGTTAAATGATGTCTTTCCGCTGTCAGCTTATAGAGTAAAAGGAAAATTGATGGTGACACCAAAGCGATTTATTTTTTGCTGAAAGTGCAATTTACATAAATTACTATTTCTTTTCTGTTTTTGTTTCTAGATGGCTACAAACTCAAGGATGCTCATGAGTCATTGTTTCAGAAGCTAATATAAGGAAAGTTGTTCTGTCTGCAAAGCACGGGATTTAATTTTAATTTCACATTACAATATGAGGATCCAGATTTCAGTAACTCTTTGTGCAACTTAACCGACATTTCAGAACTTCCTGAAAAACCTACACTGAAACACTACAGATTAGTCCTGTAGATGCACTCAGTGAGCAACTGAGTGATACACCCAGCAGGGCTGACACTGAGATACTTTCTAATTCTTCATCTCTTGAAAGAGTAGGGCAATGGCCAGAAGACTTTGACATCCTGCTTTTCAGTGTTGATGTAGAATTTAGGCTTCAACAAGGAGCAAAGATGGAACTCTTTTGAAAGTCACGAAAGTGCTCAAACATAAAATCCTGGAGAGATTAGCAGAACGAATGTATGCATTTAGAGCATATCCAGATGATGCAGAATATCATGAGGTTGCTGCTGCACTTATTAAGAAACACCGAAGTCTTACAGAGAGAGGTTTGCAGTGGGTGGAAAAACAGCGTCAAATTTAAGATGGGAAACTATCGAACCAAACGACGGAAATTGGGAAGCCATGATGTGGCAGTCAATGGTGGGAAACATGGAATGAACTCACCTGATGGAGAACCGCCAAGAAAGAATATAAAGAAGGCAAACAAATGCGAGATAATCTTCTTGCCAAACTTACCTGAAGGTCATGACAAACCCAGCCTTGAAGCTGCCCACATTATATTGGTTGAAGAAATGCAGAAAAGAACTCTGTGTGATTATTGTAAAGCAAAACATGGATCTCGCCTTTGCCCTTCGACAAAAAGAAGTTGTGGAGAAAAAACCTGCAATCTACTGGTGGAACGATGGCCTGCTCTTTTCTTGGAAAATCAGGTATGCTTTGGTACTAAATGTTATCTGAAAGGTAATGTCTTTTGGACACATTTTATTATTTTTTTTCTTCTCTCTATAAGGTTTACATGGAATTTACAAGAATTGTTGGGATTGATTTAAAGCAGCAGTTTTATGAAGAACCTGATCAACACAACTCTCGACTCGTTGAGGTTTTCAGAACCAAGAGGGGACTGACTGGACAAATTTTGTCAAGGTTTTTACAGCAAGCCAAGGTTTGTGTATATATTATTTACACTTATATATATTTTTCTATTATATAAACTTATTAGTCACTATTAAGAACCTATAGCTTACACTTACTGTCTGCATCATTAGGTACCCTCAGTATCTAAGATTCATTTTGTAAGTGTATAATTAGATTAATCATTTGGCTGCCATGAACAAGATGTCAACCATTGTTCTCACTGTTGAGCACTGGTCAAGTCTCTTACGACATCATGCAAAATGCTCATGTCCAAAGTGATTTTGAAAATGGCATTTGAATAAAAAATTATGAAAAAAAACATTCCTAGCACTTTTGAAGCATTTCTAGCAGTCTATATATTCTAAACTATTTACACAGTAAAATTACCATCTGCTTTGTTCAAATTGTGCCAAAAAATAACATAAATGGAGATACACAATTTTCTTTGGACAGCAGCTGTATGCTCCATTCAAAAATAGCAAATAAGTAATCATCCTGCAGTCCGAAAATGTCATTGATGAGCTGCCAAATTTGTCCTTATCTGTTGTCTATCATTGTTTTATTTTTCAACAAGACCACGGAGCCAACCGTCCAACGAACCCTATCAGGAAGTTCTTCCTGTCATCCTTGGAGATAATCCAGGGATAATCCATTTTCCAAGACATACTTTGTAAGTTAAGCTAAAAAATGCTGTAAACCTTTAAGCAATAGTACATGAGAAGACTTAAAGTCAAATTATAAAGTCAAATTTTGTTTGTTTACCAACATATTGTGAGGGAAAAATAGTTCCATTCTTTCAGGCATCCTGCAGCTAACCTACGCTATTCTCTCAACAGAAGTGTCCTTAAGTGATATTCCTGTGCTTATAATAATTAAGATTCAGTTTATAATTTTACACTTGGAGTTACGAGAAGCAGGCAGAACATTTGGTTATGTTATAATTCATTAATTCCATAAAAACTTGCTAAACATCCCATCAGTCCTGTGGAAAAGTGTTTCCTCAAAAACGCAGATTAAGCTTAATATCTGTCAGGTTTGAAAAAGTTGAGATTTTCCAAAAATGGATAAAATGGCTCCCCACATCGCCAAAGCTGTTATCTATTAAAAACATGAGTAGAAGTGAAATTGATGTTGATTCCTTATTCTTCTGCTCTGTATTTAAATTTTCCATTCCAGCTTAAATGGTACAGTAGTTCTCTTCATGCAACTCTTATTGTCTAATCTAATCTGTCTCAAACTACACATGAGTGTACTTTACTTATTAAACTAATGTGTGCACCTCTGACATTGGAGCTCTGGTTTTAACACACAAATCATATGCGTTTGTGTTTAGTGTACTTCTGTGCAGTTTCAGACTAGCCAAGTGTTATGACACACTTCATTACCCTAAGAGAAGCTCTATTAGTTTAGTTAGTCTATTATTTTCTATAATATTTCTATTTTCTATTTCTATTTTACTTTCTTATATTTCCATTAGTCTATTATTTTATTTTATTTATGCGTCAGGGAAAACCTTTCCACAGGATTGATGGCGTTTTTTGTCATTTCTGTTGGCAGGTTGTATGGGATTAATAGCAATAAAAGATTTGTAATACAACCACAAATCAGAATAAAAATAGAAAAGAAAGCAGTGATTTGTAAAATGTTTTTTAAATTGTGTTTCATTGCACACAGTAGATGTATATGTACAAATTAAATTAAGATGCCCAGAGAAAAACATGACATATCTTTTTTTGCCATTTAGGACAGTAACAATTTAGGGCTAGTAATGAGGTACAATAAATATTGATATCAACCGTGTACTGCCAAAAGGTGACTACTCATAATTTGGAATCTTTTAATTTTTATGCACTGTAGTTTGTAAGATTGCCAAAGATTCCCATCTTTCTTTCTTTAAATATTGCTTGTAATCATTTTAATACTTTTCTCATGCATTTGTTGCCTATCTAGACCTTTCCTGGATGTTGCTTTTATACGAAATTACATTTAGTCACGTCTTTTAAATCACCTCATGATTAAATTTTATTACCTTTTTACTAGCCCTTAATATGGAATATGGAATGGAATATAAGGCAGGCCTGAATGACAGAAATGAATGTATGTTTATGAATAAAATTATGTTGGTCAGAGAATGCAAAATTTCATTTGGTTTGTAAAAGTCAAAGTAAATTTTGAATTGATTTTTTTATTTGCATTTTTCATACTGCCCCAGCTTTTTTAGATTTGGGGTTGTAACTTATTGCATTGTGATTAAATGATTAATGTGTAATATTTTGACAATTTTAGAATGCTGGTGAAGACTGGGATTCTCATTGTGGAGGATGATGAAGGAGGGTCCCAACTCCTTGTCCTTGAATCCATTTTCTGTGGGAATCATCATCGAGGGTAAAATTGTCATGGACAATCTTCATAACCTCCCACAAACGATGTGCCTTTTGTTTGGGCTCACTTACGCATTGCACCTTGATTACCCAAAGTGTATGAGCTACACATTTGAATACATCCAGCGGGTTATACTAAACTAAACGAAAACCAAAATTGCAGTCCCTCTTAAACCAGCTTCTTCTGTAAAACAGAAATTTTTGCATCAGCAAACTGATGATCACTGGTAAGCTTCTCTCTCTCTTTTTATGTCAGGAAACAGCTGATCTTTGGAAAACAGTTAATATGCTTTAATATAGCACTGTTATACAATAAAAATATGTTTTCTTTTTTGTCTTTTGTCTTGGTGCAGTGTTTAACAGATTAACACAGGAAGTGATTTATGTAAGATCATAACTTATATTTTCATTGCAAACACTTAAAAAAAGGTACTGGTACAAATAAATGTGGCTCTAAAACAACTTATAAGATTGTATGCAGAGTTGCTATAATGACAGATAGAAGGCTCAGTACGTTAAACATCTGTACCATGTATGCAACACTACATTTACATTTACATTACATTTGGCAGACACTTTTTGTTATAGTTAAAACATCTTAGATAGGGCCTTAAGGAGGTCAAAGAGAAGTAGAGAAGAGAAAGAAGGAGATGAGGTTAGAAGTAG
>JAUZST010012283.1:0-11525 GCA_034779995.1 Parotocinclus haroldoi
TGCAGACTCCACACAGAAAGGACCCAGGCCGCCCCGCCCTGGGATCGAACCCGGGACCTTCTTGCCGTGAGGCAGCGGCGCCGCAACGCCGGGCCCCCCGTGCTCGCCTGAAATACGAAAAAAGGAATTAAAACTGAAGAAGAACAGCATGACCTTAAGGCTTATGCTTAAAACATATTTCAACATTAACAATATAAACACAGAAGCCTTGCCTTGCCTTGCCTTGCGTGGGGACGATCGTTCAATATCATGATATAATGTACAGGTTTTTTTGTTAGAAACAAGGAGGGGGTCCTCTGGGTGCTCAATACCCTTAAATCTCTGACCCTAGAACATCCCCGTCAGAATTCAGATGACTTTTAGGTCGTTCTGATTCTCTCTCATTTGAGATTTTTGGGAAGAAAGAAAAATGGACGAGGCGATTCAGGGGTTGAGATGTTCGAGGTTTCTTTCCCACAGGTTGTTTCCTTTTGCTCTTGACTTCTTTTCGTCGTCTTTGTCCTTGTACGTTTCCCCTCCGATTCTCCTGTCAAAAGCTATTAAGCCTTCGATTCGGCGCCTCTGCAATCCGATCTCCCTCGACATTTGAAGAGAAACAATGTTCAGCTGAACAGCACCACCTCTCTCTTAACGACATTCAGAGCGCGTTTGGTCTCAGCTGAGCATGGAAGTGCCAATAAGACAAGAGACGGTCATAACGGCAGAGAGAGACAGCTCTCATGGGCCGGGACTGGTAGACAGGTCTGTAAAACAAATTTGTTTGGGGATCCTGTCCTCGTCCGATCAGGGGAAGCTCGCTGAATGTCAAGCTCAGTTGGGACCGTCTGTTTTGTTATGATGTGATATATTCATCACAGGAGATGGCAGGAGCTGCCGATCGGTAGCGGAAAAGATGGGAAATGGCAAAAATCACCAGGGAACTGCAGGTGTGGGTGCATGATTGGAGATAGGTGCGGCGGATTTAGCGCAGACCTTTACAGGTGCAGATCTGATCTGAAGCAGGCTGATATCCGGCAAGAGTTTTTAGATATCAGAATAAGCCGGCACACGCCGGCCAGGAATCCAAAGTTTGTTTCCCTTACCATTTTTTACATGTCTCTACAAGCAAACAAAACATCAGAAGAATCCAGGAAACGGTCTCTCCGGTCCTTTGCTCCTTTATTGATCTAAAAGCGAGCCGCGAAAATGGTGAGACAAATAATGAGATGCCTTTGAGCTTCGTCAGCGGAGATGCTTTTTCAGACCTCAAAGAAAATGAATTTGGTTTGTTCCTCCATCATGTCAAACTTCAATTTCAGAATTGAAGGCTCTTTATTTTGGATGTAGCACCCGAAGGACTATTGTGATCAGAACAGGAGGGCCAGCAGTAAAAGCGACGGGTACAACAGGCAATTCACGAGGAAAAAAAAAAAAAAAGGATGCGTGTACAAGCACCCACAATCAATTTGATGGCAGAATTGCGTGAAGAATCCGGTCAAAAAGCACCATGACACACTGACTTGACTTCCTAAATGGTTTAGTCTCTTGTGGAAGAGTTTATAATGAACATGTTTCTGCTTGGCTGCCTTCATATAGCTCTTGCATACAAGGGCAGGGTTAAAGCTTTACGGTAAATGTCATGTTCGTGTTTGGAAAGATCTACCAGGGAGCAGTCTAACCTGGGGCAGTCTGGACCAGTGGAGTAGCAGTGGCGTTGAAGTAAGTATAGCTGTGGTACCATGGCGCACCACGGATAATCTTTTCCAGATCATATTTTTACCCTTTAAGTCCAGACAAAAAGGTAGGAAGCGCCCCTGAATCTGGCCGTCTCCTCTACGCTACGTCTACGGTCCTTTCAGACGTACAGCGCTGTAGTGCAACACCGTTAAGCTTCATGGTTGGAGCACACGAAGAAACAAAGCTCAGATAAACGCGCCTGATAAAAAGGAACGATTCAATTCAGCAGACGTCGCGTTGACCATAAAACAAGATCCCATTCCGCCGTGATAAAAGCCGAGGCACGGGTTTCCTCTAACGGAGTAATTATACTTTTTGACCCATTATGTTATGGTTGTTATAATACAGAGGCAGAGAGGTGATAAAAGTGAGATATAAGCTGGTATCATTTTGTATTCGTCGTTTCATGTGGGTAACATTTACTGTGCAAAGGTCTTAGGCCACCCTGTTTCCCTTCTGAAAAAACAAAGTGCATTTCTTGAATGCTACCCTTCCCAAAAGGCCATGTAAATACCTGCCACTGTCGCCTCCCGAACCCTTGCTAACCAAATGGTGAAAAGGGGGCGGGGAGAGAACATGACATGCTGTGCATCTGCCTTTTCAAATATCACACCGCAGATCTATTGGGTCTCCAAAAGTTTTTGACTCCTTAATGACTTATTTTCAAAAGTTTCGCATTTGGGTTCCTCCCCTGCAGGGGATGCTGCAGGTAAGGGTAAGGTTTGGGCACCCCCAGTCACATTGCATCCCTGATCAAGACGCTCAGGTGAGACAGAAGTTCATTGCGCAAAATGTCTCCGCTGAAAGCAACAAGAGAGCGGAATTTCATTCTGACTGGAGTTCTCGTTCTCTGACAGACGAAAACCCTTTTTTTTTTCTAAAGGAGCAGCGGATCGGCTACAAATATCCCCAGGAGCGGCACCCAGGTCAGGGATCGTTTCAGAATCAGCCCGGGCCATGTCATACCTTCAGCGAAGGTGTAAAATATGCAAAGGTTATATTTATAGGACAAAAGCTGCAGGTGATAATGAGGGCGTTGGATAAGAGGAGGAACGAACATGGAGTTGGTGCAAGGTTTAGGCAGATAAACAATAAATGTTGTTTTATAAATAAATATAAATATGTCTCAATAAATGTGCATGGTCAGTCCTGCTTCACCTGAGGGCAATAATATAACAATGTATAGACAAAACAGCAATGAGAATGATTTCTAAACAGCCTTGCTCTGTGAGTCCGTACAAGAAATTGAAAGGACGGACTCGGAGGAAAAAAAACGTTTCCACATCTGGACAATTTACACAAACAAAACAAAACGAACAGGCAGTTCTTTCGTCGAGCATTTCTTGGAACCCTGTTCCTGCTTTGCTTTTTGTTCAGTCCAGACTAGCCTTGGCAGGAGTTCGTAATTAAACTGGCTGAACGTATTCCTCTCCCGTTTGCCGTTCGATGACCGAAAAACACTCCGCTCCTGCGAGAGTACGTGCAACGTTCCATAATAACGTCTACGCAAGCTGGGCATGGTAACGCGCAGGATCACCGCTAATAGCTCGGTCTGTCGGTGTCAAAAGCGAATCAGACATCATTCCGGACCCAGACGGCATTCCTCCGCACGACCGGGGGGAACTCTAGCCATGCGGAAGGCTGCTGTCCCGTTTGGTGGCAGAGATTTCCTTTTTGGACAGCTCTGCCAAGGATGGGCTCCATACTGCGTAGGTTTAACCACACCACTCACCACCACCATCACCTTCTCCGGCGGCAAAGCCATTCAAGCCTGGGTATGCGGTGTGTGGTAGGGCCCCCCCAAAAAAAAACCCTGTCCCACTCGGTCGAAGCGACCCGAAGTTTCTTGGGGTTTTTCAGCCGTCTCCGCACCAGAACACAATCGCCTGGTTCAAGCCAAGTCATCTCTGCAGCCACGCTGATAGCCACCATGGCTAGCCAAGCATGTGTTGCTGCTTCCTGTGACGAGCTACTACACAAACACAATCTCAGCGCTACACGGGGGGAAGAACAAAATCTCCTCAATGTCCTATTTCACCATAAGCCAGTGGCTTAGAGAGGCCGTTTGCATTGCCATGCCATCGGGATGACCAGCATTATCTATCAGAGCAGCTAGAACAAATGTTCTAAGGAAATAGACCCGTTTACCCCGATTTCAGGCAAACCTGCATCCTGAGCCGTCGCGCTGCCATTTCATGACGTTTCGCAGACCTCATCCATACATAATGCACTACTCATCTACTCAGCGTGTGACAACGATATTAGAAGAAAAAAAAAACCCCAAAAAAACCCACACAGGCAGACGACCAAGATCCAAGATGATCATATCCACCCCAACCGATTTGAGGTCCAGGTACTGACGGAGAACGAGGAGGCATACTAGAGGAGGGGATAATACAAATCCGGACTCTTATATGAATGAAAAGGGGCTTGTGACAGTGCGCTTGAATCTTTAATGTCAAGAAGAGTCTAGCTCATGTCAATGAGCCTAGCAACAGTGAGCCTGGATAACCTTTATAGTAATATCTACCTTATTACATAGTAATAACATAGTAACAAGGTCCACCCGTATCAAACGGCACATATTTCATAGTAACTCGGTATTGATTGTAATTTTTAAGCACACTTTAGTTCATTTCGGGCATGCGGCGTCTTGGCACCGAACGTCTGGGCTGCAGTTCCTGTGGTTCGCAACAGCATGGGTAGAATTTGGCCATCATTCTGGACTTGTAGCAGCAGCAGTACGGTAACGGTAAATGTCTATGCCTCGTGTGTGTGTGTGTGTGTGTGTGTGTTCTGTATTTAATGATTTGCAGTGACATGCCGCAGGGAGACTATCAGTGAAAGTGGCACTGATCTGTTGATAAAGCAGTCTAAACCAGACTGACGGATAAATAGAGCAATTTTGCCCGTCCACTTAGCAAAGCAGTGGGTCTTCAGTCCTAAAGGTCACATCTGTGCTTTCGTGGAACGATTTTGTCGACGAAGTGGCATTTCCTTACGACTCCCAGTCCTCAAGAAGGACTGGGGTCCCCATTTTCTATCAGTTCATCTCCCGAGCGTCCCTGAGCTGAGCTCCCGGGCCAACTTCGCACGTTGTCCAACAAACACGACGAACCCGGGGTTTGTCTTGGTCGCCAGATTTAAATCGGGACAGCGTTCGCTTGAGGCTTCCCGAATTAGTGCCACAGAAGGTATGCCAGCGGTTGAGATATTACTATCACGTTAAACACTCGATGTGAGCAGCTTTTATAGCCTGTCCGCCAGAATCTAGAGGGACTAAGCACAAACAGGCATGTTTGGATCGACCTGAAGAGTTTTCCTCTGAAACGGACGAATAAGAAAGCATTTTCGTCGTGCACTCGTGTTAAATAAAGAAGAAACCCTGGATCTGGTCAATGTCTCGGCTTCTAAATCGGCGCCGAGGGCTGTCGCGCGTTCGCTCTGCTTCGTTCGTTACAGAACGCTCACACGGACGGAAGCGAATGAGACGCTGAGAATCGGTGTGGTTTTAACGAACTAGCTGGATCAGCGTCGGCGGCATTCGTGTCAGGAATCCACGTCCTGTGCGGAATTATTATGCCCTCTGTCTTTGGCTCTGTGAAATGAGCTAAACTGAACAGTGCCAGATGGCACCGCGGCTGGTTGGCAACAACGACTGGAACCTGCTAATGTAACATGTCAGCGCATAAAAGCTTCAAAAAGATTGCGCCCATCATCCGTAGCGATGTAATGATTTTTTTTTTTTAGAATAGGTTTATCACACCAATTACTTCGCTTGAGCAGATGGCGTTGGTGCCTCGCAGCTCCAGGGTCCTGGGTCCAATTTAAAACTCTGATTACCGCGTTCGGGAGCTCGCACGATCCCCGCCGTGTCCGCAGGCGGCCCCTGCGGGTATTTTGGTCTTCTGACTCCTGAAAAAGAGAGGTCCTGTGTACGTGCCGGGGACAATTAATGAGCGGGCGATGCACTAGACTTGCCCAATAAACAAGGCGTGACTGTTACTTCAGTTGCGTTAAGGCACGGTACAAGGATAAAAGAACCTCGTCATGCTCCCAATGGGGGCACCCCAAAATCTCGTATCGTCCTAGGAGCAATTTCTGTATCAAGCCGCCATATTTACGTTTGGGTTAACAAGCGTTGGGGGGCTTTTTAAGACTAGGTGTAACTGTGGACGTTCTCATTGTGTGTGTGTGTGTGTGTGTGTGTGTGTGTGTGTGTGTGAACAGTCGGGCACGGGTCTGAACATGAACCCTGTGGACTGGAACTGGGACGGTTTACCTGCGGCATTGTCAGAAATGGAGACGTCGCCAGACCCGTCTGATCTGGACGTGAACTCCAGCCTGCCAAACATCTCCAGTAGCAGCAACGGGACCAACCTGACTGGCATCAGCTACTACCCGTACTACCAGCACTCCCTGCCCGTGGCAGCCGGCCTCACCCTGGCATATCTCTTCATCTTCCTGCTGTGCATGGTGGGAAACGGTCTGGTGTGCATGATCGTTCTGCAGAACCGCCGCATGAGAACCGTCACCAATCTCTTCATCCTCAACCTGGCTGTGAGCGACCTTCTGGTGGGGGTCTTCTGCATTCCGACCACGCTGGTAGACAATCTGATTACAGGTAACACACACACACACACACACACACACGTTACAGACAACAAATTCTGTTAGCACCACATCATGGGCTTCTCCTTTTCAGTCTAGAGTATTAAATTTCATTTTTCTATTAACCCGAGTGCCTCAGGTATGAAAATGTGTTTTCACTTTTCTCCGTTCTGCTTAATTCTGGACAGTGGGGCAGAAATAAAAAAAAATGGAGCTGATGTGATTTCTTTTCTTTCCACTCCGAATCGGCCGTAAGTGGATAATACATTAATTAAAAATGAGGGTACTTTTGTGAGCAGTATAGATGCCTAATCCTAGAAATCATTTCATTTTAGCAATTGCCCTCACCGGGGGAAAGGCTCCCTCTGATAACAGTACTCAAAATATCTCAAATTTCTTACATGGGGTTTAACTCGTGGCCTAGAGATCGTGGCCCCGAAATCAAGTAGGTCAAGTGGAAATTTTCAAAAGAAAGATACCTCCCCATATCCGCAAATAATCCCTCGGTCCCAAAAATACGCCCAGAAATTGGGCAATTAACAGCAGAGAGCTTAAAAGCGTCTGGACTGCTGCATGCTTAAATCATTCGAACCCGTTGACAAGTGTTGAAGTGGAGCCCTAACGAAATGTCGACATCTGTTCACATTTTCCCTCCCTTCTCAGTCCTCCCTTCGCAGCGCTTCTATTTATGGACTTAAGGCCGTCATGTATCCCGCAGACAAAAAGTAAACCCGAGCATCAAGGGCTTCACCTTTTAGAACAGGACATATGGACGTTCTTTGATATTTGAACTCAATGAACGAGGGAAGAAGGTCCATAAATCCATCTCTTTTTTTTTTCCTGCCACTGATATTTCTGTTTCAAGCTTAAAGCGTCAGGAAAGCTTCGAGAACAAATCCCGATTTACCGCTTCGTTTTTCCTTCGTTTCGTCCTCAGGTTGGCCGTTCACGAACGCGGTGTGCAAGATGAGTGGCCTTGTGCAGGGCATGTCCGTCTCGGCCTCGGTCTTCACTCTGGTGGCCATCGCAGTGGACAGGTTTGTTCTTTGGCCATTTTTTCAGGACTCTGTATAAAGCTGAAAGACATAACCGTAAAGGCATGTGGGGCTAACGCTAGTACACAGTCACGTCCAACGAACGGGTAAGAAAGCCGACAGAACGGGAAAAGCAGAACCGCCTCGAACAGACAAAGAGCAGACGGAGGAAATAACGGCTGCAAGGAGAAAGCAGGGTCTCTTCTGACACGGTTAGTCTAAGGATCCAGCAGGAAGGAAGCAAGAAACGAGGGCTTATACAAGATCTCTGTACAACCCATCCTCCCGTTTCTGCTCTCCGTCGCATCAAAGCAAAGCCTCTGAAAGGGCGGCAGAGAGAAAGGAAGCACGAGGGCATTACAGCGTTAGCCTTTGCGTTCGCCTCCATTCATCCCCGCTCGGTGTTGCTCTCGGCAGCATTCAGTTCGTGCGCACGTTCATTACAGGCAATTTCCGCGGGTTATAACAGTCTTATAACGTTTACTCGGGGTTTTAGATCAGTTGCAGTTAGTACTCCGAGATCGGGTTTGTGTCTGCATCCGACACGATAAACATTATATGCTGATTATTGTTTTCCAATCCGCTCCAGGTTTCGCTGCATTGTCTTTCCTTTCCAGCCCAAACTCACCTTGCTGGTTGCCAAGGTGACCATCGTGATGATCTGGTTGTTGGCGCTGGTCATCATGTGCCCTTCGGCAGCCATGCTGACAGTGGAGCAGGTCAAGCACCACTACATGGTGCACAACCTGGACTATAACCGCACCTACCCGCTCCTGTCGTGCTTCGAGAACTGGGCCGACCCGCAGATGAGGAAGGTGTACACCACGGTGCTCTTCGCCCACATTTACCTCATCCCGCTGACGCTCATCTCCCTCATGTACGGACGCATCGGAATCAAGCTCTACACCACGTCTGTGATTTCCGGGAACGACCAGCAGGAGAGCGCCGGGGCTCAGCACGACGCCAGGCCGCTCATCTCGCGCAAGAAGATCAAGGTCATCAAGATGCTGATCGTGGTGGCGCTGCTTTTTATGCTTTCCTGGCTCCCTCTGTGGACCCTCATGCTCGTGACAGACTATGGCACTCTGGACAGTGACGAGATCGACACGCTTTCCGGGTACGTCTTTCCGTTCGCGCACTGGCTGGCCTTCTCCAACTCCAGCATCAACCCGATCATCTACGGATACTACAACGAGAACTTCAAGCGAGGTTTCCAGGCCGTCTGCAGGACGCACTCTTACTGCTGCTGCTGCTGCTGCTGCTTTTGCTGCCCGGCGTTGACGGCCGGAAACAGGAGGAAACACAGACAGAGCAGGGACGAAAGACCAAGGGAGTTGGTGGCGAACGCAAATTCGTTGCCGTTCGGAGCCAGGAATCGGGTCTACACCGACGGGAACCTAAACAACTGCAGAAAGAGCCCTGAGCAGGACCAGAAGAGGGCGGGGTGCAGACTCAGCAGCTCCGTCAGCATGGATGACGGCCGGTCAGACCTGGCCCTCGAGTGCAAAGGGGTCGCCTGCCAAAAAGGACTGCAAATGGAGAACCTGGAGAAGATAAGTCCGGTCGGGTTGACTGTGAGCCAGGCCTGGGACCAGTAAAACCAGTCGTTAGATGTTCAACGGACAAACCAGGGGCACATTAAAGACCTGAGACTACAGGGTTTGCCTTTGGAGGTTTTAATCGTTTTTCCAGACAGAGTTTAGTCAAAGAAACCGCAGTGATCACAGCCTTGTGAGGGAACAGCTACCAGAGGGCCTGGAGACAAAGAAGGGACGTTTCTTAGTCGCTCTTTGGGACCCTTGGAGGATCTAACCTTCAGCACAGTCCAGCGTGGATCTATTTGGGCATGAATTCACTGGGTGTGATTATGACTAGTCCTATTTGTGTGTCGGTACTCAGAAACGGCAAAATGATTCCAGAACCATAACGTCTGTAGGCCAATAGTTCCTGTACCTGAGTTGTCTGTTGCCTGTTACCTGTCGGCGTCTTTGAGCGAATAAATTTAAAAGGAACACAGTCGAATCACGGTTTAGGTTAGCTCAGCGGGTGCCGAGTGTCACTTTTTCCTCCTTGCGTCGTCTCCTTTCACCAGAGCTGCTTAAAGCCTGTACTAACAAACTGGTAAACTCAGATAAGGAGGAGAAGAGGGACGGCTGCCGGATTAGCAGCTCCAGCGGCACGAACAAAGGCAGATTTGGGGATTTTACCAAGCGAAAGTCTGCAGGGGGAAAAAAAAGAAGCGCGGCCCATCATACGTCAAGCTCGTTGTGGGTGACAGATTCAAGAATGCAAAAATCCTCAGGTTTTAGATCGGAAGGCGTCCGGTTTATAGGCACGTTGTCTTTTTGTAGTCAGGGGAACGACGTGGACACAAACGAACGGGGCACGTTTAACGTGTTAAAAGAGATGCTTGTAAACAAAAACGCCGGCTTCGTTTCCTTTGACGTTTCGAAGGCCCGATTCCAGCTGTCCGAACCGATAACGGGTGTGCTGCCTTCTCGATTCTGTCCGAAACCTCGGCAGAAACGACCCAAGGGAGGAAACGGAGCGTCGTCTTCGTACGAAACGCCCAGCGTCTGAACGCCGTACTTTAGCGCCATTTAAACAGAAGTTCAGGCGTCGCTGGTCGATTTGCGAAGGCATTTAAGGAGTGCGTTTAAACATGACATTTAAAATGGTAATGCATTAAAAAATAATCCATTGTTCCAACCCAAATCCATAAAACGGTCTTTTGTTCAGACGCTCCCTTTCAGAGAGCCCGTTTCTAGCAGCTCACGGCTCCTCTGGCTCAGGGGTTAGAGCCTGTTTATGAAAACAGCAGCCGAGTCAAAATGTCAGAGTCAGAACGGGAGGTCAGGTTACCATATTTAGGTGTTGTCGTGCTTAACCTGTTTGCATTCAGAAAATCAGGACGTGTGTTCCTAAAATGAAACTTAATCACCAGCTCTCTTAAAAAGGCAGCAAAGTAAAGACTCAGGTCGAAGCATGAACTGGTTCCAGTGAAAAATCTTTATATATATATATATATATATATAAATAAATAATGTTTTTATTGTATTCTTCTTTCATTGCACCAAAAAATAAGCCAGTTGTCCCGACCTTGTGCGTTTTGGCTTTCATTCTAATCACACACACACTGCAGTCGCTAAACAGTGTGACCCAAGTGCCGCGACTTTCTGAATGTGTCTACTGGTAAATCAGGCCTTTATCTAAACTGCCATATTGGCTCAGGGACCGTCCTGTTCCGATAGAAGGGTCAAAGAGCTGCATTCGGGCCCTTCAGCAAGGCCCTCAGATGCTTAGCCATATATCCTGTCTGACGTGGATACAATAACGCGCTAACCACCCCAAACGAGGGTGATCTTTGCGTTATAAATGAGTCAGGACCATGAGCGCCGTTTATAATGAGATGAACTGGGAATTCGGGATCACACGCTACACGTTTCAGTCCTTCTGCACTTCGGTGTGAGTTCAGTAACGCCCGGAAACGTTAGGAGCTCGTAACAGGGTTTAAAGGTGCAGGTACGAGGACAGAACGTTGAACGTTGGGTGGATTTTACCGTCGTCACCGCGGAAAGTCGGAGTTCCTACATAATCGTTCGTAAACCCAATAAATGAACTGAAGCGCGACCTAAAAACAGTCAGTACACTATTGTACCGTAAAGCCCAGTCATGCTGTGTGTCTGACAAAACATAAAAATAAAAACTATACCATGCTTCGTCCTTTGGGGACTGCAATTTCCTTCTCCTCCCTTCTCTTCTCTTCTCTTCTTCTCCCTTCTCTTCTTCTCCCTTCTCTTCTCCTCCCTTCTCTTCTCCTCCCTTCTCTTCTCCTCCCTTCTCTTCCCTTCCCTTCTCTTCTCTTCCCTTCTCTTCTCCTCCCTTCTCTTCTCCTCCCTTCTCTTCTCCTCCCTTCTCTTCTCCTCCCTTCTCTTCTCCTCCCTTCTCTTCTCTTCTCTTCTCCTCCCTTCTCTTCTTTTCTCCTCCCTTCTCTTCCCTTCTCTTCTCTTCCCTTCTCTTCTCTTCTCCTCCCTTCCCTTCTCTTCTCTTCCCTTCTCTTCTCTTCTCCTCCCTTCTCTTCTCCTTCCTTCTCTTCTCCTTCCTTCTCTTCTTCTCCCTTCTCTTCTCCTCCCTTCTCTTCTACTTCCTTCTCTTCTTCTCCAT
>JAUZST010012284.1:0-11525 GCA_034779995.1 Parotocinclus haroldoi
GTTTATATATATATATATATATATATATATATATATATATATATATATATATGTGTGTGTATATGTGTTTATATACGTTTCTCAATTTTTATGTACGCATACATTTTCCCTTCCTGTTTTCTTTCTTTTCATTTTCTTTTCTTTTTACATTTTCTTTTATTTCTTTTTTTTTCCATTTTAGGAGTGGCTTTAATAGTTGACAAAGCTTTTATTTACCTCTGCAGATGAGATAAAAGCACTTGTAAAGATAAAAAGAAACCCTAGATGCTGTACTTGCCTTTTCAGGGTAATGATTGAACATGCAACATACTGTGTTTTCAGGTTTATGCGGTGCCCTGCGTAGCTTGGAATAAATTTGCACTTAATTGTCGTTTCCCATTTTATCGACACATGCAGTATATTTCTAAATAATCTGAATGTGAAAACATATTTTTTCCCACACAAACAGGACACTTCATTGTATACAAGCATTCACTCATTACTGACCAGAGTTCCTTTCTCCAGACGGACGTTCAAACGCCATGGACATTTCTGGAATTCCCGTAAAATAGTTGTTCATTGTTTACCTTCAGTCTTCTTATGGACTGTCCTGTCCATGATTCTTCCCAATCTTAATAATGCATTCAGTGGTGCTCTGTGGAATATTCAAAGTTCATAACCAAACCCTGATCAATACCTTTCCAAACTTTTCTTCAGACTCATGAGCTCCCTTGTCTTCATGACACTGGCTCTCAGATTCTGGTACCGTCAAGGACCCTTTTCAATTAAATCAGATGACTTGTGGCAGACTTTTGGCAATTGGATGTCAATGCTTATGCAATCACAACGTTTTATCTTATGTATGATGATATGTGTGAATGATTTCGCACAGCAAAAATAAAAATGTGAAAAGTTTAAAGGGGCCGTTTGCTTATTCAAGGCACCATATGTGGTTTTAAAAAAAGCAATGTGGTTGCAGAGTAACACTGAATTTGGACAATCCTTTTTTAAGCTATTGGGAGTACAGACACTGCTTTGTACAGTATGTTTCAGAAATGAGTAAGTTTTAGCACTTATTCGATTTAAACATGAACAGCAGGGACCATGTGAATTTCTAAAACGGAAATGACTTTATTTAGCTTGATCATTCAAAAATCACATGTGAGTTTCAGCTTGTGTGCTGCCTTACTAAATGGTATGTCAGCTTAGCGCTCCACCAAGAATGCGGTTACCATTTAAAACTATATTATGCCGTTTGAGATTCACTTATAGTCATCCGAAAGGCAGATGTACTTTTACCCTTACTGAGCTGTCAAAGCAAGTGAGTATATGGATAAATTCCTTATTACTTGTAAGTTTACCATGTTTTGTATGCATGACGTGTGTGATATGTGTGATAACTGGCAACTCTCAGAATTAACACTAAGCACACGATGCATTGAGCACCATCACTACTCTCTTTAATAAACGCACAACACAGTCACAAGATCCCTGAGTCTGTGGCATCGGAATGCCCCTTAAATAGCACTATTCAAGGTCTTTGTGTGTTAAAAATGAGCTGCCTTTAACCTCATACCAGGCCACTGATATTTTAAAACATCATGTGAACATGAGCTCACTACCCTAATATGAGGACTTTACCCTTTGCAGAAACAGCAGCCACATCATTTTGTTTTTAACAGCAATGACCGCAATCTAATACGGTCTTAAGCGCTCCAGATGGGCTGTGTCTCGCCCCCATGATGTGCAGACAAGATCGAACCCCGGGGTCTAAATGAAGCGGAAAGACAAACCCTTCAATCTAGCTGTTTGGGATTCTCAGTGGGTCTCCGGGAGCAGGCATTAACCAAAGCCATTTAATGAAGTGTAAAGATCTCCAGAGAGGTTCATTAGGAGGACTAACGTCATTACAACCTAGGATGGAAAAAGGGGATGCTGAAGGGACTAGGCCTGATGTGCCTTCACGCCATTTCTGAACTCAGGTGACCATATGGATAGTGTTTTTACAGAGGCCCCTGTTTGGGCATCTAATGATTTGTTCGTAATCCCTTGGATTGTGTTCATCCATATTACTGATGGCCTTCCTTTTCCTCTTTCTTCAAAAGTCCCACGTGGAATTTTCCTCTGCAATCTAGTGCTCAGGAATCCAAAGATTCTCGTTGAACAAACCCGTGGGCATTTTGCTGGAAGAGAATACACCCTGGATAGGATGCCAGTCCACCTTACTCATCACAATAAAAGGCAATTTTGGAGTAGCCAGTCCGTCTACTGGTATATTTTGGCAGCTGGGAGGAAAGCATCACACATTCTGGGAAACAGGATAAACTGGGAGTCACCGAGACTATACCATGGCCTTTAATACAGGGTAGCTCTCTCTTTGCTGCTGTAAGAGTATCTGCTCTACTGGGAGTTTTATTTGATGTGGCTGAACTAACTAAACCCACTAATTAATCTCCCATCTACATACTGTAGTACTCCACAGTGTGTACTTACTGTGCCAAGGCACACAGACTCGAGTCATAAATCACAAGCATATTCACTCGTGACATGGTCTTTTTCCATATGAGCATCTGCATTATTTAATGAGGGTGTAGGTGATGATGTGGCAAGGATTAACTGTGAGGAAAATTCCAGTCTCACCCTCACTGTGTATCCCTTCCAAAATCGGTTTAAAAACAAGGCAGCTTCCTTGGACACAAGAGCTGTTTCTTTATATGTGATCTGAAAGTGCTCAATGGCGTTACATCCCGTAATATAAAGCCTCCTACTTTCATTTCATAGGCATTCTGATGCATTCTGTAGTTTTCAGTTCATAGCATGCTTATTCTTTATTCACGTTTTAGTGGTCTTTGCGCTTTGTAGTTCTGCAATTACAGACTGTAGTCCATCTGTTTCCCGTTTACTCTCTAATGGTCAGGGCCCCCAGAGGACCACCACAGATCAAGAATTCTTTGGGTGATGGATCATTCTCAGCAGTGGATCAGACACAGTAGTGCTGCTGGAGATCAAGTCACCTCAGCGTCACTGATGGACTGAAAATAGTCCACCGGCCAAAAATGTCCAGCCACCAGCATCCTGTGTGCACTGATGAAGGATTAGAATATGATTAAAACAAAGTGTGCAGCAACAGGCGAGCCACTGTTTCTTACTCCAGCAGCACTGCTGTGTCTGATTCAATTGCACCAGCACAACACACATTTGCAGACCTCCACGGATCCACCATCCAAATGTTCCTGGATCCTGGTGCCTAAACTTTTGCATATGGCCCATTTCCTTTAATCCCTCCGAGTCTAAACGTCTCCTCGAACCTTATAGATAGAGACTCGCAGTGTGCCATGAATGACCACGTGAGCGTTACGAGTGAGCGCTATATGAGGAAACGAGGGTGCCAGCTGTAACCCGTCCCTGTTTCCATGGCGATCCCAAAGTGCTGCTGGGACGAGGGACGCTTTTCGGAACGAGGCACGTGCTGAAGCCAGGCATGTCTCACTCTTTCTATTTCTACCACTACATCTCCTTCGCTGTCCTGTTATTATTTCCTCGTCTTGCATCTCACTCTGTTTCACTCCTTCACATTTGCCTTCTCACTCGTCCATCATCTTCTCTTTTTATGCGTCCTCTGACCGAGCTTCTATTCATAGCTCTCTGTGGCAAACCAGGCTCAGGATAAACACTGGGTGGGTCCAGATGGACCATCTCGTCTGGTCTAACTCAAAGATCCTCTAAACAAAGCAGGATGAGAGTCAGAGGGCTGAGGGATCAGAACAGGTGCGTCTAAATCACAGTGCCATCCTGTTCGAGTGCAATTCACACCTGGAACTCGGACTTCTCAAAGGGTTAACGTGCCGTGCCACAGCATTTACCTCATGTATTAGAAGAGGGTATTAGCCTGTTCGGAAATCATGTTTTTTGTCAATATCAAAAATAGTACATCAAAATAAAGAACAGCTTCTGCTTCAGTGACTTTTTACAGCAAAGGTTATCAGTTGCTTAAAGAGAAAGCAATATTATTCATTTTCTCATTTTCAGTAACCGCTGTGTCCAGGTCAGGGTTACAGTATGTTCAGAAAAGTAAACACTGAGTGTAAATGATGCAACAGTGTAACGGTGCAACCCTGGTCTGGTCCCAGCCTTGAAACCTGTCTCAATCTTGGTCGTGTTGCAGCCTCGACCTCATTTGGACCTGGCCTTGCGCCTGTCTTGGGGTTAAGGTCGACTCGTAAATTGTCGTTGAGACCAGACGGGTTCAACGCGTCTGTCTGAGGTAAGATTTAAGATTTGGTCATTATTGAATATCAACCATAATTCGATCCGAATAAATCAGTCGTTTCATTACACGATAAAAAATATGCACTCTGATTGTCTAAAAGGGAAACACCAGATCCTCCTCTTCTCATCCAGTAAAGATTAAAGATTAGAAATGTGCATTTTCACCTGCATGCTGTACTTAGTTAGTATAGTTTCATTTTTGTTTGACTAAAACGTTATTGTTATATTATTAGGTTTTATGCAGTTCACTTTATTTAGTGATTCTGATTAAGTTTGAGAGAAGAAGGAACCCAGAATCATCGCAGTCTTTTGCTGCCACAAGTAACACGACCTTAGTTTGACTAAGACTATAATATAGTAATAATTATTAACAATTTGAGGCTATATACTATTTAACGTTAAATTGTATCATGTTAAATAGACTGCTCACAAAAATGAGGGGAGATTTCAAAAGGAATATGAGCTGATTGAAAAAGAAGAATAAATAAGATTCAATAAGATCATCAGAAAAGCAAATGGGAAGTCAAAGAAACATTGCGCAAATGAGATGCAAGCTCAATAAGGGAAGCCTCTCCTCCCTTAGGGCGTGACCAGTTTAGACAATTTAGAATGCGATGCCTGACCAGTCCAGAGGGCACTGCCAGGACATTCAAAGCAAGTCGCAAACTCACCAACACACTATAATAACAATGGATGAAGCACATGCCCACCAATTCACAAGGCTAGGCAGGTTTTTCAGCATAAACATCTGAACTTGTTTCATAAATAAAGGTTATGGACAGATTTTAGATGGGCTAAGCTACTCTGATATTTTGGCTGCTTACATTCCATGCTTTCTGCATGGAGAAAATTCTGCGATTACATAAAAAGGTTCCACTAGAGCAGCGGCTACTGGAGATAAATGTGGCAGCAGATCATGGTCAGATGAGCAGATGCTTCTTATCATCCAACAGCTGTGTGTACTCACCACGGATTTCCTGTTGTTCGATCTATTTTCTTATTGCTATTTCACCAAGCTTCAGTTAAACCTCCGACATGCAAAGCCTGTATATGTGTACAGTAATAGAGTAATAAATAATGAAATAAATATATAAAGTCTTTTATAAACGGTTCCACAATTGTGAATTTTTTGTAAGAATCAGAAGGGGTCCAAACATGCACGGAAAGGCCCTGACCAATCCCCACCACATTTTGATAAACGTTTTTTGGCGGGGAGATACGTCATTCTAGAGGCTGAGCCTTCAACAAAGTAAGAGTCATGCTCTTCTCTCCTTTTCTCCCAAAATCCCTCAAATGTTTTATGTTTTAAATTTGGGCAAATGTTTCCACCACATGAAAGAAACCCAAACGGTTTGTTGCACCACAAGAGGCAGAAGCTGAGTCATCGAAAAATAACTTACAGTCTGAGGTAAGCCTAATGATCCTAGACTCTGAATTTAGGTCATAACCACTAAGTCACCAGTTACAGGTGGGGTTTAGTGACTCAGCCCAGACGTGTTATAGGAGCGATCCAGTCTTTCTCAACCTAATCTGCGGCTACCACATCAGTAGCATATGAGAAAAATACCCAGAATCATTTCTATGCAATTTTTTTAATGGATCTAAGAACAGAACATGCATTGTGTTTACTTGAATCCTTATTTCAAAGTTGTAGACGCAAGCAAAAAAGTTTCTAAACACATCAACCGAGTTTGAACAGTCTCTAGTCTAAACATGAGCTAATGAGAAGTAATAAAATGGCACCTGCCTGTATTTCAGTGTCTAATTATGTATAATTCGCCCTTTCAGAGATTAAAGTATTTTTGCATGGTGAAGAAAAGCAAAGTCCCTGGAACACTGGTAACAGTGGGGCATGCCTGGTCACACGCAGACCCAGCCCCCGTCCTAAGCACTCAGACAAACATCTGGAAGAGTTGCCAGATCTCAAACCTCTATCCTGAAACAACTCAAACATCTACAGAGCTAGAAAATGAACTGGTGTGGCTCAGCACTACAAACCAGAGCACTTACTCAGTAACTAACTACATTTTCTCTTTTCTCTCCGAGGTTATGTTCCGGTACCAGTTCCAGCCTCAAAAACTAAGATGCTCCTCCCACTTCAGCATAACTCTACAGGTTATAACTCTCTGTCAGGGGGCCCTCCAAGGACTTTTCCACTAAGGACTCAAGACCCTAATGTGACTGTGAATCATACGAAATAATTACAGATATGCAGACTGTATTTGTCAGGCTAATCTAGTCCATATTTTTATGTTATTACTTAGTTTTACTATTACTACAAACTTAATTCTTACAATTAACATCTAAGCCACCCAAAAAGAATGGGGTCCTTTTTGAGACTTGGTCCTCCCAAGGTTTATTTCTTTGGGGATTTTTTTTCCTTTCCACTGTCACCCTAGGTTTGCTCAATTTGGTACATTTATGTCATTTGGCAGACGCCCTTATCCAGAGCGACATACAATTAATACAGTCTTACAATTGTGGGTTAAAGGCCTTGCTCAGGGACAGACTGTGGCAGAGGTGGGATTTGAACAGTGGACCTTCTGGGCCGTAGTCCAGTACCTTAACCACTAGGCTATCACAGGAAGAATGCAGCTGCAGCTGGGTGATTAAGGGTATAGCATATGCTGTTAAATTCAATTTGTTTACATAACACTTTTAGCAACATGCAAAGCAGATTTACCATTTGCTTATTATTGACCTGTGTTTAAGGATTAATCCCTTACATGCTTAAAGAGAAGCCATTTTATAGCCAGGTTTGACTATCCTAAAATATGTTTTTAAACAGGTCCTACCACAGTTTTTAGCAGGAGGCTGTCCCACACCCAGGTTCACACCGCGGTCTGCTTTTGTAAGCGATTGTTCAAGTTCAATTGGTGCTTCTGTAACAGGCCTTTGTAGGGCGGATCAGTCCAGAGAATACTGAGGCTCTGTCCTGCAAAGAACCGTTCATTGTGGGCTTGCTCAGGCCAGCACTCTGGATGTCCAGAGGCACGGAGTGAAATTGATCTGGCTGGACTTTTGTGTCAATGTGTTACGAGTCGTGCCCGGTCTGTTGTCCAAATCAGCCTACGCAAGGCCTTTCTGACCCGCCAATCAGCACTTCAACCCCCTGTGAAGAGACAGAGAGAATTCGCCTTTATTCTGCATTCATCAATAGAGTTGGGTATAAAAAAAATGCTAAACGAGACACTTTTGGATAAAAAGGACGCTCAGTAGTTCATGGTATCATAAAGCAATACAGCAGAGCTCAGAAAAGCATTGTGTAGTAACTCTCTGTACCATCTGATGACCTGAAAACTGAAGACCTGGCACAGAGGCTCGGTGGGGGGCGGCACCGCTGCCTCACAACAAGAACGTCCAGGGTTCAAGGTCAGGGTGAAGCAGCCTGGGTCCTTTCTATGTGGAGTCTGCATGTCCTCCTCGTGTCTGCGTGGGTTTACTCTGGGTACTCTGGGTTTCCTCCCACAGTCCAAAATACATGTGTGTTAGGTTAACTGGTGTCTCTAAAGTCTATAAATTAGTATGTGTGACTGTGTGGTGTGCGTGACTGTGTGACTGTGTGCACCCTACAATGGATTGGCGCCCTGTCTAGGGTTGTTCCTGCCCCTGCGCCCAGAGTTGCCAGGTGGGCACCGGCTGGCCCGCGACCCTGTGTGAATTAAGCGGAAGGTAATGGATGAATGAATGAATGAAGACATGGCAACTTCTACCGTGTCCTTCTTCTAAACACTGTAGTTTAAGGGAAATACAATTGGTTGCCATAATTAAATAAAAATTGCCTTAAAGCTGAACCAACCCCCAAGAGTGAAAAAACTAAAACCTTCCCCTTTAATCCCAGTTAAAAGCAAACCCCAACCCATAAATCTCTGTTTGGTGCCATTGATCACTTTAATGGAAGATAAAAATCTCTAAACCACAAGGTTCAAGATCTTGAAGAAGAATGCGATGAGTATAAAAAAGACTGATACGCCTCGAGACAATCACGTTGTTATTTTCACACAAGTTGTTCACCTAGAAATGAATTCACTATGAGACTAAATATGACAACGCTGAAAAACACCCCAAAATGCTCAGAGGTTTAACGAATACAAGATGTGCTGAAACGAGGATGATACACTGATAGTTGTCACGGTTGCAGATTGCACAAGATGCTATCATGCGGGCAGTTGAAGGTGAAGTTTACTCAACACGCAAACAGTTTATATATCAATACGTGCACTCTCAATATTATTTTGGTCCTCATTCTCTAATGTTGCCCACCTCTGACATGGGAGAAGGTCAAAAATAAAGCGCGGTGAAGCAGCAATGAGCTGATAAACAGGATATTCAGTCTGAGATTTAGTAATCTGTTCCAAGAACATCCTGCATGTATGAGTATGAGGTGGGGAGCTGGGGTGTCGTGTACGTAAACAAGTAAGAGGAAAGCAGGGCGACTTGTTTTTGTTTATGTCATTTAGAAGCTGTTGTACACAATTGGAAGATTGTGACTGTGATTGTTCGTCTTCCATATTTATGAGGCCGATTGAAATTAAGCGTGTTTCAAGTATTTCACAACTTTGATATGACAAAATATGAAATTATTTCTGTTTGTGTCATAATAAATACCTAACCTGAGCGTTTTTTTAAAATTTATTTTATTTACAGAGACACGAGCACGTCAAGCACACGAGTTCCGTTTTCCAGGTAACACTACTCAAAATTCGGAGAGTTCACTGATCATTAGTGTGGCTCACATCCCTCAGTGTTTCCCCAGGCCAAGGTCATGTTTGTGATGGTACCGAGATGCACCCATGCGATCTAGTGGAACTTCTCTGACAGGTCCAACTAGGCTGGTGAGACACACCTATATTACGTTTAACCATGCAGTATCCAAAAACAAAAGTGGCTTGACTCATCAGATTCTTTTGGGGGTGTGGAAGTCAGAAATCTACGTTACACAGCTATTCACGTTAGGAGTTTGATTGGTTTGCATTTTATTTACAGGCTATATTTTACGCTCCTGAAGCCACCTGTCTTTATTCATTCAGCAATAGGTGGGTTTTAAATCCCTGACATCATTGTTTAAAGTCACTACCTTCAAGCAAATCAATCAAGCCTCCAGTTTTATTGGTCTCCCTAGGTGTGTGAATCACCCCACGTAGTACCATGGGAAAAAAATGATTATTTGCATGAAAGAATGACGTTGGAATTTGTTTGTAGACTTTCAGAGTGCTACTTTTTGGGAGCATCTAGCTCCTATATAAAGGAATGCAGGCCGTTATTAAAGTGTTATCATGTACATAAAAATATAACACACCAATCGGTTTATTAGGTGCACCTCCTTGTTTCTACACTCAGTATCCATTTGATCAGTGCTTCTGTGGGTTCAGGTCCCATCAGTGTCCTTCAGCCAGGTCAGGTGTTGCATGCAGACGGGATTGGATCATCCCCTGGCACTGAAAGAGCGACCCCTAGCCAGTCCTGTGATAGGCTGGCATACTGTAAAATCAGGGTTTGGAAGGAAAACCTGACAGAAGGCAGAATTCATACATTCATTCATTATCTTCTGTTTAATCCACACGGGGTCGCAGGCCCGCTGGTGCCCACCCGGGAACTCAAGGGCAGGAACAATCCATCTAATCCATCGTAGGGCCCACTCACACTCAGTCACACACTAAGGGCCACAGAGACACCAATTAACCAAACACGAATGTCTCTGGACTGTGAGAGGAAACAGGAGCATACGGAGGAAACCCAACCAGACACGGGGAGGACCCAGGTCGCTCCACTCTGGGATTGAACCCGGGACCTTCTTACTCTAGGCCGAGTCACTGAGTTAAAGCATGAAAATAACTGAGGATACACAACATAGTTATTCTTATTTTTTGTATTTTTGTTACAACCACTTCAGTGGCACTTGAGCTCCGAAGTCTTATGCTAGCATCTTCAAACTGGTTCACATATTTATTCCACCCTGGTGTATAAGAGAGTGGTTACAAAATTGCGCTGTTTTTTGTTACCACGACAACAAAGTACTGAATCTTGCCTTTGTTCAGCTTCGTAAACTTCTGTAGGGGTTTTATTTTTAAACTTGTAAATACAGCAGACACGCTACATACAGATAAGACGAAACGACACGGTCAGCCTGCTGACCGCGTGCTCCAGCTCGAGCTAAAGAAGCGCAGCTTTGCTCTTCATGAATGGATGGGTGTGGCGGCGGGTCGCGAGCACGCCTGACGTCACGCCAGTGGCCGTTATGTGCAGTGTTGTGGTGTTGAAGTTAAAGAGTGTGCTGAGATTGAGCAGAGCATCAGAGACCCGGAGAGCCGGAGCGTTACAGGACAGCGGACAGCCGGAGACCCGGAGCTTCACTCCACACGGTGAGACGAGCAACATTAGGCTACCATCCAACCGCGTACTGCTGTACTACTAACACCATACTACTCAGTAGTAGTAGTAAGTGTGTACGAGTGTATCTAGTGTGTCAAACAACATTAACATGCTGAAAAAACGAAGTTCAATTACATGTTCCGTAGTTTATCAAACGAAAGGATGTGCACTTGGAAAATAAACGAAACGCTAGTAAGCCATACAAGTATTATGCTGCTAAATAGTATACAAGTAAATAGTATGCTACTGTATACATACATTCTTTTATGATGTAGCTTACTAACATGCTACATACTACTCTAATATATACTATGAAAGTAAAACTTGAATGCCAGGTGAGTAAAGAGACAATAGTACAAAGAACAACAGTGCACATAATTTAGCAGAGAGCTCGCTGACACGTTAAAAATTAGGATGGTGAATAGCAAAGAATAAATGGTTAAGTTAATCAAGCCTACAAAACAGTATGGCTGTAAACACTAGTGTACTTTTTATTCAGTATTCTCAATACTAGGCGAGTAAATAGTATGCAAATAAAACGTAGTGTATCTAGTTTATCTGGCAGCATACTAAATACTAGTCTAATAAATAGTATGCAAATAAAACATAGTATATTTAGTTTATCAGGCAGCACACTAACATCCTAAATGCTAGGCGAGTAAATAGCATGCAAATAAAACTTAGTATATTTAGTTTTTCAGGCAGCATACTAACATACTTAATACTAGGCCAGTAAATAGTATGCAAATAAAACGTAGTATTTTTAGTTTATTAGGCAGCATACTAACAAACTAAATACTAGGCAAGTAAATAGTATGCAAATAAAACGTAGTATATTTAGTTTATCAGGCAGCATACTAACATACTAAATACTAGGCAAGTAAATAGTATGCAAATAAAACGTA
>JAUZST010012285.1:0-11525 GCA_034779995.1 Parotocinclus haroldoi
ATATATAAAACATTACAGTCACAAATATTTTAGATATATCCTGTAACTGGAACGATTTATTAATATTTATTCAAATTAAAATGTTCACTAAACAAGAAATAATGCGTATTATAGCCAATTCATAATTTATGCATTTTGTAAACATAGCAAAGCATAATATAGCATAATCAAACAAGGTTTGTTGGTAATTTCTGTTTATTTGGCAACAAGGAATTATTTTTGCCACTATAGAATTGTATCTTATGTTCTTTCACGTGAGGTTTTTAAAAGAGAACATTCAGTAATTGGTGAACTAGTGAACTATAGCCAAAATGTGATATCCACTGCATTGCTTTTAACAGTAGACAGTATACAGTATCTAAAACTAGGACGCAACAGACAGACATGCCAAAGCAACTGCCACTCCATGACAACTCAGTGTTGAGCCTAATAGGCACCAGTAACCTTCTGGTGCTTCCTGCCTCCTAAAATATTGTGGCATCTCTGAATGTAGGTCAGACACTCTGCCAACATGAAAGGGCGCCTACACAAGATTTCTAACATAGCAGATCCAAAATAAACACTACAGTGGGATTCACCTGTGCCAAGTACTTGCATCTTACTAAAGAAGTAGAATTACAGTATCCATCACATGACAAATATGAAATTGTTCATTATAATGGAATCATGGGAATGTTGTAGTGATAACCAGCATAGAAATATATGCAGGTTTTAATTTATACTTTGGAGATCACATCCTAGGCAGCAGCAGTCCTGACGTGACAACTTTACACTATTGCTGCAGATTTGCCAGCTGTATATCCATGATGTGAGTCTCATATCGCACCACATCCTGAAGGTGTGCTACAGGATTAGAATCCTGGGATGTTCAGGCCATTTATGTACAGTGGACTCACTACTACGTGAGTCTAACTAATTTGAGATTATTTGAGCTTTTATGCATGGCGCATTATCGTGCTAGAAGTATTAATCAGAAGATGTTACACTGCGGTCAACGGACGGATGGACACGATCATCAACAATGCTCAGATAGGTTGTGATGTTTTAAAAAAATACACTGGTATTAATCTGAACTGTCCATGCAAGGCAGGATGGAGCCATGCTTCCAATGTTGTTTACACCAAATTCAGACCCTAACATCCCTTAGTTGAAAGGAGTGGTACCTATCACCTGGACTTTCGCTGTTGTAACCCATCTTCTTCAAGGGTTAAATGAGGTGTGCATTCAAACATTCTCTCCCATATACCTCTTTGTAGCAGGCGGTTATTTGAGTTTCTGCTGCCTTTCTATCAACTCATCTGTTTAAGAAATCACCTATGATTTGAGGCTGTTGTTATTATGTGCACATGTAATTTATAAAGGCACATATAACAAATAAGACCATTTTAGCAACGTCTGGATTGCATTTGCAGACAGTGTGTGCAGCATAGAGTATACTGAGGGACAGGTGGCCTCAGACACCTACAACTCTATTTCACCATGTGCGCTCATGGCAGCCATAATAAAAGCACAAGTATGCTCAGTGACATACTTTCTTTAAAACCAGACCCACTACTTCACTATAAGGAAAAATTATTAAAACCTCCTGCACATACAAACATAAACATACAGAACACTATGAAAACATAGTTAAAGAGACAAGAATTTGAAAAATCATTTCAATTCAGCCCAGTTCATCCCCCTGTGCATTTTCACTTAGCATTATAATAATAAGGAATAGCCTTATTATATAGCCAGTTTTACCCTGTAACACCCTGGGAATAAATTAAATGGAACCACTCCAATTCACAGTAATCACATTCCAAGCCTCTTTTTCATTCCAGGAAATGAATTAACCTATAAACACCTGTTCACCAGAGCCAGCCTATCCACATCCATAAGTACTAATGCTTACCTCCTCTGTGGTGTTGGAGATCAGATAAAGGAGAAAGACTGAAAGCAAAGTGAAGATCAGCAGTACATTCAATGACACAGACACTCATCTGAGAAGTTGTCATTAGCTGTGGCAGCTGATCTGTCTCTCTCACATGTACACATGCTGTGTCTCATACCCCAGCAGTGGCCTGTTTTTTTTCTCTCTCTGTCACCCTGTCTTTGGAGGAGGGGCTCCCACCACACTGTATGAACCATGTATCTATTTTGGGATTTAACCTCGTTCCTCTCCCTCTCATAGCCCTTGCGCTGGTTCACTCAGAATAGCCGGCTGCTGGGCACCTGCTTATGGGGAGTGTGAAGGAGGTCAAACTTGAACTCCCAAGATCATGTAGCTTTCCAGTGCTGTACAGCAAGTCACTTTCTATTGTTGCTGCTGCTGTTGAGATGCAAATTGCTGAAGCATCACCCGATAACACAACAAAGACAAAAGTTCATAAACAAAAACAAGTATGAGCACTGCAAAATAACCTCCAGCAGGCAATTGGTGTGAATGTGTTTGGCCAAACAATCAGAATCAGACTTCATGAGGCTGGTCAACTGATAACACAATAAATGTTCTTAAACAAGTTCAAGCATTTTAAGTGTTTGAAGGAATTCCACCGAATGCACTGTTTTTGTCTAAAAACAATTCAGAATGACACAACTCTTCTGTGGCTGACTCATGTAATTGTCATACTGGATGGACCCAAGTGTTGATGTGAGCACAGTTGCATACATGGAAACAAACAGCTGCTTCCGTCATGAAATATAAACCGATATGCCCTCATTCATCTTCATATGCATGTAATTTACAAATATAATTCTCAGATGGATCAATAGCAAAGCATTATTAACAGGTTTCCACAAGAAGAAATTCCAGAGAAAATAAAAGTTATCTGTGTTTTTCCCCTCTAGGAGAGCTGGACAAGGCCATAAGAGAGTCCTTAATCCCTCAGCAGGACCTGTATCCAATCCTTTGTGCAAGGAGGGACAGGATAAGCACTGCCAGAGCCCTACAAAACATTATTTAGCATTTAGCAGGTTAATGAGGGGTCGGTGATGGTATGAGACATATCCCTGGAAGGACACACAGACCTCTACAGGCTAGACAATGGCACCCAGACTGCTATTAGATATTGGAATGAAATGCTAGGACCCATTATAAGACCCTATGTTGCAATGGGGTCCTGGTGCATGACAATGTTCGGCCTCATGGCAGTTTTTGGATGCTAAGGGAATGGATACCATCAATTGGTGTGACTAGTGTAACTGACTGTGACTATTCTGATTGCGAAGATAAGAAGATGTGATTGAGATTGAGAAGATGTGGCCCTAAAAGCATTACTCATGTATTATATAGAAGTGCAAGACTGTAGTTTATTTCCCACCCAAGAGTATAGTACATGGAGCAGCCATAAAGACAGACGTTTTATGTTAAGCATGTCTAGGTCTATTCTATCTCATTTAATATTTCCCTTCTATCTCTAGTCTCAATCTTGTTGCAGGCGATGAGATGTCTGGATTATCTGAATTCTCAGAAGTATTGGGATTACATTGCCCAGAATAATGGCCTACAAACAGCTGTAGGAAAGATTCTAGCCTGGTTTTGTAAGTGCACAGTATAAATAAAATGTTTATTTGTGTGTGTCTCCAACATGACTAAGGGCATGGTAGCTTGAAGTTTCTCCATACCCACCCTACAGGGATTGTTCAGCGAGGAGGGTTCAGAAAGGAATGTGGTTACCACAACTGTGTGACAAGATCTTCACACAATCACCTACCCTCTCCACATTCTATACACAGCTGCTGCTGGATTATTGCACCACACACAATATTTAACATAGACAGATTTGTACATGCTTAGACATCTAGAATTGCATGCATACTTGACACATTGAGTATACGCATATGGATACGAGTATATGCGCATGGAGAAAGAACTTGAACTTGGGAGTATGTTATTTATGCGTGAGGGTGACGTCAAAGATGCTAATTTTTGCATCGCATCACACCACCTAGTGGACAGTGAGTGGTAGATCAGCATACTCCGGTCAAACGTACTACAAACAGTAAATGCACCAAACACCACGAAGATAATCTACTATTTTTTTTTTGATCAATGCTTTCAGGTTATTGGTTCCACATTCTAACATTATAATGTCGCATCAGAAATCGAGACATATTAGGCATATTGTCCAATTTTAGTAAGCCCATGCAACTTGTAGCCTCGGTTGCCTGTTCTTAGCTACTCTACTACTGTAACCTATCTGCTTAAAGCTTTGATGTGTTGTTCATTTAGCTCTGAGAGCGCTGATGATGCATTTCTTGATAATACGTGGTGTAGTTAGTCTCCTCTGATCACTGAAATAAACACAGTTTATATTTTCCCCATTTTGATGCTCAGTTTGAGCATCAGCAGGTAATCTTTATCATGTCTACATGAATAAATCCATTGGGTTTGGCACTAAACAGAAGTAAGCCTTTCTGTGTACATAAATTCATTAGTCAGATATTGACAAATAGTGACAACACAGCCTCATTGTGGAGGTCCAGGCATCAGGTTGAGATACAAAAGCATTTAGAGCTAACTTACAAGTTGAAATATTACTGAATTCCCCACTAGAGGGCAGAATGCTCTTATAAATCCCATCATGCGTTTGATGCCACCAATAAGGCGCTCTGTTCTATAAGAGGGTTTTGGCAACGTATAGATTCACATTTTCACTAAAAATAAACTCAAGTTAGGTTGGATCTGGATCAACAATATTCCTATTTCTTTTTTATTTCAGTTTATTCATAATATATATAAACTCAATAGCAATGTCGGATTGCTACAAACGTTAGCATGCAATTGTGTCTCAGGCAGATCTATAAATGATTACAGGTCTGGCCTGATTAGACACTCTGTCTTGCCACAAGAGAGTGTAAAAGTGCTTCCGCCGCTGCCCTAAAAAGTGGCTTTCAGAGTGTACTTTTGGGATCGTTGACTAGTAAACATGCTTTTACGATACAGTCGACGACATTTTAACAGTTGACAGACTTTGAGAGGGGGCGTTCATTGTACTGGGAAAAGCAGGAAGGGCATTTCTGTGAGGTTTTGTGAGGGCATGTACACACACGACAAACAGGGTCCAGATGGCCAGTACAGAGGATTGTTTGCGCCACAACAAGCACAAGCAGCTCCCACAGATTTGATGTTCACATCCAGACTCAGGTAGCACGACCATGCAACAATAATGCACTACACACTCCTGCACCATTATGTGTTCTACCACAGCCAGCCACCATCACCTTGATTTGCAGTGGTTTTATGAAGGAAACCTTGACTGTCACATGGTAGAATCGTCGATGGATCCAGGTTCTGTTTTGGATCCAACAATGGGCAGTTTCGACAGTGGAGGCCTCTTGGTGAGCACTTGCCTTTGCTGTGAGGCAACACACATTTGCTTTCAGCATCTGAATGCTGAAACATAAAACATGAATACTGAAACTAATGTTGAACATGTGCAGGCAATGAGACTCACTAGAAATTCAAATATCACATCCAAAATGGAATTGCCCTAGTATGTGCACTGTATGTCTGAAGATGTAAACTGAGTCAGTGAAGATTACAGGATTGTCTAGAAGGCAGACGGGACAGAAGAAATAGTACAGCTGGCTCACCATCGATTACATCAGCAGCTCCAAACAGAAAATTATGTGATATAGTGGATAGTGAAGATAGGAGAAGAAATCATTTGAAGAAAATCTTTTTTGATTATTTTAAACTAGAGAAGCTCAGAAAAAAGATTTTTTACTGATGTTCGTTGCTTGTTAATTTTACTTAAAATACCAGTTAATCACAAGCTGTTGTTAATCTAAAATAATCATTTTGTAATGTCTACTGTGCCTGTAATTGTTTTTCATTTTACAAAGCACAGTTTCTGTTTTATGATCAAACACTCAGTAACACACCCAGACCCAGTGAGACAAAACAATCAGTGTCCACTTCACTCTCTGTCACATTCAGCTGTGTTGAGACTATGAGACCACAACTGGGTCACTATCTGCTGAAAGAAGGCTCAAAAAGACAATCATCCAGTATTCAGTAGCTCTTAGTCTTAGCAATTCTTGATTTTTATATCAACACATTGTTATAGAAAAACCATTCATCAGTTGTGTTATTCCCAAATGTGGCTGGTCAGAAAAAGTTTTTTTGATTTTCAAAGCTTTGTAGCAACATGAGTTATATTCCTTAACATCTGAAAGAGGCTTTTACTGTACATGTACTGTACATGTACATGTACTGCATTATGCATTTATTATGAGTGACTAACATGCTTTGTGTTCTTCTTTTACACATTGCCTCATGCTAACCTATGGCCCAAGAACACCACCTAAAACGTGGATAGGATTGGACGCAGGGAGACAAACAACATGTTAAAGTGTAAGTACTATCTCAGTCTTTGCTTAAGTGCTGAGAGAAAAGGTCGCCACTTGAAGATAACATGACACTCATTAATTAGGACATCCAGTGGACATTCCATCACTTGGGAGCCAGTACAGAGAAGACTCTTGACGCATTTTTTCTTATTTTGATCTTGAGAGATGGATCCAGTTGAGCCAAGCAGTAGATGTGTTAGTTTAGTTGTTAAAACCTATGCATGTTTTAATAGATAACGTTATATACAAGGGGAGCATGTGTAACTTATAGTGGTGAAGACCTCACACGGTGATAGAAGGGTTGTGAGTTCAAATCTTAGCTCTGCCAAGCTACTGTGGTTGGGTCACTGAGAAAGAATCATGTTAGTCACTCTTGGATAAGAGTATTAGCTAAAGGCAGTACATGCAACTGCCAAACACTGTCAGAAACCACAGTTATTTAAGTTTAATGAACATGTCACTCATAAACCCATACACACATCTTCCTGCTCTAAAATCCTTTCAACATGATTTATTCACAAGAACAACTTCACAGGCAGGCTATAAAAAGCACAAGGACCTTCAGTGCCTTTGCTTTAAACATGAAAGAGATCAGACCAACATGTGTCTGAGCTGGCTAAGCTCTAAGGCTAGGACTACAGCATAGACTTTAACAGATGTTCTTTCCTAAAGCCTGGCACCATGTATGTGAATTCAAAGTGCAGTTCTGCATTAACAATGCAAAACCCAAAAGAGCTGTGACTGATGCAGAACATAAACTCATCCTCTCTCTGAGGTCCAAACACCAGAGCACTGTCTACATGTAAACTGTTCATGAGGACAATGCACAGCATTCATACACACAGTGCAAACTTCCTAGAAGGGCCTCAAAAAACAATTGTGTAATCGTTCATGGTTGAACATTTAAAACTCATTATTGTCAGTGATAGGAAAAAGATGTAAAAACATAAATAAATCAACCTTTAATAAAACTACATTTATCATAAGCAACTAAACTATCCGTGTATTTATTTTTTCAATTATACATATATATATATAAACTTATTCAAAAGTTGTTTTTAAAAATATCTGAAAATGTCCATATTTTAACAATAACTTAGGGTAAAACAACCAGAGCTCTAATGTAGCTGCCTATAGTCAGAAGAGGGCTCTCATGGCAGCTTTTGGGTAGTGTGCCTCTTGCTGAAAGATTGTTGAGTGCTACAGATATGCCTCTGTAATACACTTGCCCACAGTTGGGCATGTAGATCCTGCAAAACTGTAGGTTGCTGAAGCTAGTGTCTAAGCTGGTCACATAAATACTTGATTGGCGATAAGTCTGGTGACAAGGTAGATCAAGGAAGTGGTGCAGTCTGGCAGAGACATTCCTGGAAAGTCAATATGTTCTAGTCCATAGCAGTCCAGGATTCCTGTTCACGACAAAACTGCAAGCGAACGTGACATTGGCTGGTTGTCAATGATAGACTAGGTAATGGGGACCATGATGACAAATTAAAAGTACTTAGAAAGGGTCTGGGCAGTAACAGAGGTTTGAAGGTTTGGTGGACAAAGAAACTGTGGGACCTGCTTGTGCTTGTTGGTGGATCAAACAATCCATAGCATGTTGGCTGTGTGTGCTCTCACAGAACCACTGCTTCCAACAGCTAGGTGAGAATGGCCTAAGTGGCTGTCAATTTGTCGACACCTCCACATTTCTTCTTTTGTGTCATAGCAGAGCAAACCTTAATTTCCCCATCCCAGTAAAGCATTATTATTCAAATCTATTTTAGACAACTACTCACTGAACACTGCAGAGCAGAGATTTTCACAACTAATTTCATCTGAGTCTCAGATATATCACATCACTTGAATGGACCACACCACTGGTGCAGACTGCTCAAATAATTATGTATAATTATATCAAACAATCAGTATGATTGTTGAATGGTTGCAACTGAACAAAATTTAGCAATGGGCTACACATAAACTTATAAAGGATGGTTTGGTGTAGAATGAGGCCAACTTTACATACAGTAAAGATGTTACATTAAGATGGGATTTAGATATATCAAAAAGAAAAAGAAAGGCCATTATGTAAATGAACCAACATAGGTATGAAGTTGCTTTGCTATATACCCAACCACTTATTCAGCTGTTCTTCTGCTCTGGCTATGGAGCGTGGAGGCATAGCAACATCTTTCATGCAGGATTTCATACATATAAGCATTGGAATTGAGTCATGAAGTTACTGGTTCATGCCCCCCAAAGGCTGTGAAACATCACTTCATGCAAGTTAGTGTGATAATAAGAGAATATTGAATGCTAACAGTCATAAATAATTTTCTAGTTTTAACCTACAGAACAAGAGGAAAAGAAAATTACATAGGCAATCTCCTTATACTCTCTGTAGTTTTTGCTAGACTAGACTAGTTTTTGTTAGAGCTTAAAGTTTAAATGGAAATCTAATTTAACTTTTTGTTAGGTCTCTTTTTGTATGTTTTTTTATGTAATGTTTTTTTCTCTTAAGCAAGCACAATCCAGTAATCTCATATTACAGAGTTTTAACAAAGATTCATATTCTGATTTACATTGTGCTCTGATCTGCCAATAACTCCGTTCTCATGTTTAAAAAATAGCTCTTGGACTGTAAACAATTCTCATCCATAATATAGTTTATTTGATTTAATGTTAGGTTCTTTTATACTAATTATAACTTGTCAAATCATGCTAAAACATTGATGTACTTAATGTTTTCCCCTCAAACCTTCTTCTGGAATGTTTGGTGGTCTAAGACTCTAGCCACCACCACAGAAAATCCTTCTGATTGGGTCAGATGTAAGAAGGAAGACTCAGTTTCTGGAAATAGCAATTCCTTGGATCCTGAGTTGAATCCTGGGCTTTCAATCAGCATCTCAAAATAGACTCAAGTACTTTATTTGCAAATGTATATATGTTTACTTTTTGTCTCATTCTACTTTTACTAAGGACGTTTAATAGAAATAACTGTGACAAAGCTGATACACAAATGAAACATAAAAGACAATCATCATTATGTCTCCTGAGCTATAGTAAGTAATTTTTAAAAGTTAATAAGAATTTTGAAGAAATATTTTTGAGCTGCAGAATAATCATCTTAGCAGCAATGGACAGGAACAATAACTTTGCATTCTTATAAGTGATAATGTGAAGGACTAGCATGCCATAGATCAAATATACAGCGTGCCACCTCCTTGTACCAACTTTGGAGGTAAGGCACCCATTTTAAACCAGCAAGTCTAGCAGTGGAAAAATACCCAGGCAAATCGGACTGAATTCCTTGCATCTGTCAGGTAAGCTGTTTAAGGTATGAATATGGAACAGTTCTTTGTTGCACCTTTGTAGAGGAACAACAAATACATACTGCATACAAAAAATCTATTTAAAAATGAAACAACCCCTAATGAATTATCCCCTAATTGTTGTGAGCAGCATAGTATACCATGTCTCCATGTCCTTGCCATTCCTCTAAAACAAGAAAAAAAAAAAAACAACAAAAGAAAACTAAAAAAACTGAAAACAATGTGAAATATTAACTGGAGAAAAAATATATTACTCTTAAAACTCTTACTATTAAAAAGTGTAAAAGAGGGATTAGATACTTGTGTATTTTAGCTTGAGGCTTTGCTTTTTCGTTCAATTAAAAAAAATAAAAATGTAAAAAATAACAAAAATCCATTTGGAGTATGCCATCTTGGCCATTGTTTGTTTTAATTTCCCATTATTTTCCCACCTACTCTAAGGAGGCACTCTCTCAGTTAATCACGTGCCATCCAGTAGTGCATTGGTATTGGAGTTCACACCTTGTAATACTGAGATCCCTAGTTCTAGCCTAACTTATCCGAGACACAAATGTACTTTAATCCATTTTTAGTATTATCACTTACTAATATGAATATAATTCACCTACACAATAATCCTTGCCCACTCTTTTTACAGGCCCTATGATCATATTTTGCTCAACCATTTCTCAGTTCTTGTTAAAACCAAATTGCACTACAGATTTCAAAGACAGGAACTGTTAGGCACAGGTTGAGGCACAGATTACAAATTGATTACATGTCCCCTTTTTTCCCAGTCTTTTAACATCTCATCCCATGTGTGCAACCCCTGACCACAGAAGATAGGTCGTTGGCCAGCAAGAGCGTCTGCAAAAACTATGGGCACTAACAGCATCTTTCCACCAACAGATGGCGGAAACTGAGAACTAATATGAATACAGCAACAGACAGAATGGCTGTCAGCCATTTTTCTGGCATTTAAACACAGGTCTCAGATGTAGCAACATATTACTTGTTTACACTGTGGAGTAGAATCTAGACTAGATACTTACTATTTTTAAAAGTCTTTGTAAAAATCTTACCTTGAGCTGAACCAGGTGAACATCCACATGCCTGTTGAGGCTGTCTTGTTGCACAGATTGGGTGAGATCCCTCACCCGCTCTGCTGTGGTTCTCAGCCAAGTCTCTATCTCCGGCAGGTGCAGCACCACTTTCCAGTCTGCTCCTGTGTGCAAAGGTGGAGGTTTCTGATAACTCTGACGGTAAACTGGACCCGGAAGAACTTCATTCACACTTCCACTAGGCCTGCCCAGGTCTTCTTTAGGGCTGGGCTCCAGGGTGGGAGTGACAGAGGTAATCATAGGAGAGGCAGCCTCACTGGCCACAGGTGACACTGCAATGCTCATGGTGAAATAGTCATAGATCCGCACGATGGAGCCTTGAACTGTGAGAAGTAGGAGGATGGAGGAAAAGTGGGAATGAAAGAGACAGACGCACAGCAATGAGTAATTAGAATAGTTATAGCAAACCATACAAATAAAGATTACATTGAATTTTACCTAAATGTCCAGCAATGCATTTCCATTGTATGTGCTTGGTTGAGTCTGCATCTCTTTTCTAAGATAAAGTTGTGACTCACAAATTTCACAAATAGAGAAACACAAAAACCCACAAAATCACAGACGCACAGAATTTTGAAATTATTGATATATGCATATCAAAGATCCTATATCTAAAAGATGCACAGCTTCAGCTGGCAAGGTGTCCCCAGGAAGAGAATGGCACCAGAGAGGCTCAGAGGATGGAGGAGCAGGGCACTTGGAGCATGGCAATACCTGGGATGATTAACTGGTGCTTATTGTAAGGCCTCAGAACGTTTTTTTTTTTTTTTTG
>JAUZST010012286.1:0-11525 GCA_034779995.1 Parotocinclus haroldoi
GGTCTTGCTCAAGGACCCAACTGTGGCAGCTTGGCAGAGGTGGGATTTGAACCCTAGACCTTCTGGTCCAGAGTCCAATACCTTAACCGCTAGGCTACCACAGTCCCAGAGTTCAATCCAGGCCAAACAGCTGCAGGTTTACATTTGTATTCTTAATGATGCCTCTCATTTTGCAGATGTTTCTGATGCTTACTTGTTTCAAGAGGATTCTAGCAACCAGTCGCACCGTTTCTGAAGGATACCAGTTATCTCCATATGTACACATGGCAGAGCACTCCAGCTTGTGCATGGGCCAGTCTCCTTTCTAAAAAAGCAGAAGAGTAGTTCGATACACGCAAACAGACAATTTCAAAGCCCGATAATTTGTAGTATATATCAGAGATAAAAATCTTGGCCTGAACCCGACGGCTTGATTTATAGAATTTTGCTCGGACCAAGCTCAGGCTTGCACTCTGGTTTGTCCGGCAAATGAGCGGTCAGGTCAAAATAAATCAGTCTCGATTGAATGATCTCGTTAAGGACGTTATCCATTCATCTTACGCTGGCTTTTGGTTAGATCTAGTTTGGGACGCATGGTTCGGGTTGGCTCTCGCCTCTTGGCTGCGTTACCTTCTGGTTGTCCTCTTTCTAGCTATGCGGCTATATTTAATGCTGCCGGACAGGTTTGGGCTTTTAAAAGGGGCTCTGATGCGGGCTGAATTCTGTCGGGCTCTGGCCTTGTGGGTCCTAACTTTTAAAGGTCCAATTTTAGCTCTGGTGTATATACACCACAAACAGAAACGCAGTTCAGTCTGCTAGAAACTCAAATAAACTAGTTGTGTATACAGTGTTCCATAACATCTTAACATCAGGTAGATAAAACATAAGACCGTCACAGTTATTACCTAGCCATCCAATGGCAATTATTTAGAAAGAAAAATCGTGTTGAAGTTAAATTATCGCAATTATGTTGGACTACAGCACAATGGGGACTGGTCGTCCCCCTGCTGCCATTTAGGCCCTGGTTCTTGCAACTCTTAACTGGATTAAAATCATATAAAAGAATTCTTTCTTTCTTTATTTATGTAACCACAAACATTATTCATTGACCGTTATGAAATAAGAAATGCACTCCTTATAATGACCACCTCCTTGTTTCTACACCCACTGTCCATTTGATCAGTTTCACTGACCATACAGAAGCACTTTGTAGTTCTGCTATTACAGATTGTAGTCCATCTGTTTCTCTGCGTCCTTTGTTCGCCCCCTTTACTCTATTCCCTGATGGTCAGGAACAGCACATAACTACTATTTGGATCAGCACTGCAGTGACACTGATGTTAATGTGTGTTGCGCTGGAACGAGTGGATCAGACATCGCAGTGCTGCTGGAGTTTTTAAACACTGTTCTCCGACTACATGCTCATCTGTCTGTTGTTGCTGAGTCCGTCTTAGTCATCCTCTAATCCTCCATCAGTGCTCACAGGATGCTGGCCTGCAGGATGGTGGTAGATGGACATTTTTGATAGGTGGACTATTTCAGTCCAGCGGCGACACTGTGGTGTTTAAAAACTCCAACAGCAGGGCTGGGTATGAACCACTCACACAAGAACAACACACACCAGCACATGCCAGTAACTGCAGAACTGCAAAGTGCTTCTCTATGGTGAGCGGAACTGATCAAATGAGTCCACAAGGAAACAAGGAGTTGTACCTAATAAACTGACCACTGAGTGTATATTTAAGGTTAAGATGAAGTTTCCTTTTTACCTGGCACTCCACATTGCAGTAGTAAGCCTGCTTACATTTGCCACACTTTGACAAGCCTTCCCTTCTGTAGAAAAAAAAGATAAACAAGGATAACCTACGATGCGATTACATTATAGTGCAGCAGACGCTCAGCGAGCGCACGCGGGGTGACAAGGCTTTTAATTCAGTACCCAGTCTACCTTGTGAAGCAAAATTCGCAGTGAGCTGCCCTCTCGTTGACCGTCAAGACGTAAGAATATGCCGGGCAGACGAAGATCAGGTCGCCCACTTTGAAGTGGTTTGTTGCTCTCAGCCCTCGGCCTTTTCCAGGACTTAAGAATATCTCACAACCTTCGATACCTTCAGGTTTCATTTTGTGGTCGCTACTGGTTTCCTTCTTGAAGCACACCTGCTCGTATTGGTCTGGAAGTCGCTTTTCTGTCGGAAAGAACTAGAAGAGATATTCCAGATTTAGAATTAAGATACTAATCAGTCTCAACACATGGCGAGCAAACGGCTCCGCCTCTCTTCCTTCGCCTGCGGTTTGAGAAGCAGCGCTCGGATGCTTTACCGCAACCAACTGGGCTGGAGTGTGGAGAGTCGCTCTGCTCTGCGTGAATGTTCTCCCACAAAACGACCTACAGTATATTTTCTATTTCTAGTGACCTTAAATATTCAACATAGTCTTTGTTATCTTCAGATCAGCTGCCTTGTTTCTTCGTGATCGTGTTTTTAAGGTCCCTGCTGTTAATCTGTTTAATTTAATTCAATTCAAATGTATTTAGCTTTTTACTACGGAGCATTGTCTGAAAGCAGCTTTACAATCTTATATTATCTTAAAAGGCCAGTCTCAAATTGAGCAAGCCTAGTGGCAAGGAAAAACTACCTGAATATAGAAGGAAGAAACCTTGGACTCAAAAAGGGAACCTGTCCTCCATGGATGGCCTAGATGTTAATTAAGTAAATACTGGTTCAAGGCATCTCTAAAACAGGTTGTAAGGTTTGTGTGGTGATCTTGGTCCTGGACCTGTCTTTACTGGGATTGCTAACAGTAATTATTCATTCATTATCTTCCACTTAATCCACATAGGGTCGCGGGCCAGCGGGTGCCCATCCGGCAACTCTCGGCAGGAACAACCCTAAATGGGGTGCCAATCTATCATAGGGCACACACACACAGTCATGCGCATGGTCACTCAGTAGGAGGAAACCGGAGTAACCTGGAGTAAATGCAGACTCCATACAGAAAGGACCCAGGCGGCTCTATCCTGCCCGCTCACAGTTATTACATGAAGGTCATTATTAACGTTCACAAATCTACAACACTTATCATGATTACCTGGATTTCAGTGTTATTTAATAATAATTTACAATACCAGAATAGATCAAGAAACCCCACACAGCTATTCCCCTTCTAGCTATGCTGCTATAGATAATGCTGCCGGAATATCATGCTGCACCTGGCAACAGAGATTGTTAATAGACAATGTGCTACCAGTAAGTAACTACTATTACTACTACGGTACTATTTTCTCTTTTCTCTCTGAACTGATGTTCCGGTACCAGTTCCAGCATCACACACTTATATGTTTCTTTAAACAGTATATTTTATAATTCTTATATTTAGCTTCTGTGTATTTAAACTACGACTATAAGCTCATTTAAGTAACAATTCAATTCTTACATATATCATCTAGGCTGGGCATTGAGGTTAGGTCCCTTTTTGTGTCTTGGGTCTTTCCAATGTTTAGTAAGTTTTTTTTTTTACCACTGTCATCCTAGGCTTGCTTAGTTAGGGCTGTGGGCCTAGATACACTGCTCACAAAAATGAGGGGATATTTTAAAATGAATACAGAAGAGAATCCCTGTACAAGCTGATCCTGCCCATTCCCATCACTGTCAGTGTGCTTTGGCAGTACTGGTTGACCATACACCGTACTGAACAGTCAATGTGGGGACACTCGTCCAGTTTAACACGCTCCTTTTCACCCCCATGAACATATCACCTACTACTTAATTACCATAATTGACTTTACATCTCATTTGCATAAACAAATAACTTCCTTCGACTTTTAATTTGCTTTTCTGATGATCTTGTTTAATGAAATAAAGTCAGAAGCTTCTTTTTTTTGAGTGAGCACTGTATTTGTAAAGCTGTTTTAACGTTCTGTAGTAAAAAAAAACACTATAGAAATACAGTTCTCTCGACTTAAAGTTCACAGGGTCAAACCCCTTGTTATAAAAAAAATACTATATACACTTCGTGAATGACATTACATGCTCAGGCAAAAAAAAAATACAAATATATATATAATGAATGAAGGCTTTCTGTTTTCATCGTGGTAAAAGAACCACAACGCAATAAAAGAGCTTTATGCAGTTTACTTAAACTACCGGAAGAAAGCGTAATGCTGTCGTCACATCCGCGTTGCGCAGGGTCGTCGTTAGAAAAGACTGCTAACAAAAGGACCTGTGTTTCGGGGTTTGGGGTTTTAATGGGACAGTAAACACGCTGTTATTCTAATAAACGTGTGTTTCGTTACGAAGAGAAGGTAAGAACGTTAGTATTTCGTTACTAAGTGTCTATTTCGTGTTCTCTGTCTGGCAGCGCGGCTTGTTAGCTTAGCCTGTTAGCTTAATTTGTTAGCTTTGCTTCCTATCCCCGTAACTTCAGTTAGCTGCTTTGGTCGTAGGCCTAGCTGTGGAACGTCATATGCCAGTTAAGAAGAAGCGCGTGCCCGCCGGTATTCAATACGTGCCCGTTAGAAGCGGTACGTGATTCGGTTTATTATGCTTGTAGCTACATAACGGACCTTTGCAAGCGTCAATAAATACCAGTGACTTCACAAAACAAAAAGCGGCTCAGCGGCAGGTGTTAATAAAATGCATCCATAGTGACGAGCTTAGCTATAGCTGCTACATTACAGTCTGTGAAACAGGTAAGTTACATTTAGTAGACGCCCTTGTCCAGAGCGACGTACAATTGGTAGCTACACTCTCACAATCCAAGCAATTGTGGATTAAGGGCCTTGCTCAAGGACCTAACTGTGGCAGAGGTGGGATTCGAACCCTGGACCTTCTGGTTAATAGTCCAGTACTTTAACCACTGTGCCACCACAGTCCCATACATTTACTATTACAGCATTTAGCAGACCCTTATCCAGAGCGACTTTCAACTCATACAGTCTTCAAGCAATTGAGAGTTAAGGTCCTTGCTTAAGGACCCAACTGTGGCAGCTTGGCAGATATATAGCGCTTTTTTTTTAAATTATGCTTTGTATTCAAAGCATTTATTCATTCGTTCATCATCTTCCGCTTAATCCACTGGCAGTTCTGAAGCAACCCTAGACTGGGCGCCAATCTATCGTAGGGCACAGTCACACACTAATGGCCACTTTTGGAGACGCCAATTAACCTAACATACATGTCTTTGGACTGTGGGAGGAAACCGGAGTATCTGGAGTAAACCCACGCAGACTCTCATCGAGCCGCCATGCGGCCTGCTTTAATACAGTTGTTATTTATTTATGTTTGTTTTTCCATTTCAGATGTCTGAAGAACTGATGAAGCAGCTGAGCAGCTATAAAGCTCAGCTTCAGCAGGTGGAAGCAGCTCTCTCTACAGACCAAGACAATGAGGATTTGTTAAAGCTGCAAAAGGACCTGCAGGTGCAGTACAGGACCACAATGCTCCTGCTACACACACTGACCTATTAGGTTTGAACGACTAGCTACGGGGGAGCTACATCCGATACAGGGGTGGGGTTGTTGGAGGATCTCTGCATTTTCTTATCCATCTTTGAAGACTGGCCTTGTGATTTGCCGATTATCTAACTCTAAATGGCATTAATCAACCGGCTGAGTGATCATGCTAAAACTTCTAACTGGACAAACTTGGTACAGAGATCTTTTCATGGTTAGCTTAAAGTTACAGTTTAACCAAAAGCTTGATCTCTGTATAGCCAGTAAGGTTAGAAGTTCTTATTAACGCATTTTATACTTTAAAAACACGGCGGATTAGTGCACAGAGACAGTATGTCTGTAAGGCAGCATCTCTCTGCCTGGAGCAGTGTATCATGCTCAGGTTTTTCGCTTTGGTACGCTCTACTGTGGCATTAGCGGAAAATCTGATCTGAAATTCAGCTCCACTTTCAGAGTGAAATGCAGTAAAAAGTTAAATGCAGTACGTGGAATTCTGTTGCTAAGGAGGTTTCACCTCTAAAATGGCAAAGCCTTTGAAACTCCAGCATGAAATGTTTTAAGTGTTTGACCAAATGCCGTCTCCTAGAGGAAATGCTATGTTAGCCGCGAAAGTCTAAAACACTAAACGGGAACAAAGCTTTCCGTGGCTTAATGGAGAGAATTGAGATATTCCTTTGCACATTATGCTACTTTAAGCTTTTTTGCTTATAATAGGTCTTGGAAAAAAGCTTAATGTGAAGTTATTACTTTTGAATCTGAATTCTCAACTTGCCTAGGGCAAAACTGGCAAGGAAAAACTCCCTAAATGTTATTAGGAAGAAAACTCGGCCATGGGACTGTTAGCTTAGATTAGCAGTTAAGGTGCTGGACTGTGGACTTATGGTTCTGGGTTCGAATCCCTTCACTGCCAAGCTGCCACAGTTGGGTCCTTAAGCAAGACCCTTAACCCACGATTGCTTGAATTGTAAGACTGTATGTGATGTAAGTCACTCTGGATAAGGGCGTCTGCTAAATGCTGTAATAGTAAATGTATGGGACTGTGGTTGCCTAGCGGTTAAGGTCAATATTGCTTAATATTATTATATTATATAATTATAGTCTAAATGTATCAAGTATTGAAATGACAGTAACTGTACATTTAACAATTTGGGTAGGGATTAAACAATTTGTAGACAAGAAATGTTAATACACTGAGATCATGGCACTGACCTGTGTATACAAGTGTATTAAAAATGTTTGGAGCTCAAGTTGGACTTGAATTCTTCTCAGGAGCTTGAAACCTCTTTACATTTATTATGAAGCCACGAGTGTAGTTTTTATTTATAATTTAGGAACAACATTCTGCTAACTATTCTTTTAGAAGTCACATTTGTAATGTGGATTGTGTACACCGTTTCTAGATAAGCCCTGGTCTTTAAACAAACTCTTGGCCACCAGGACACTTCATTTGTATAGAGCAGGGTGATGCTCCGATTGTGAGAGCGTAATCCGGACAAATTTTGGGAGGATGTGTTTTATTTTATTTAAACCTGCATGTATTTATTTTGCATGATATGGTTGAGCTGTAAAGATTGGTGCAATGTGTTTTTTTTAGGAGGTGATTGAGTTGACTAAAGACTTGCTGACAAATCAGCAAGCAGAGGGCGTAGCTAGCACCAACAGTTCGGATGCACCCACGCCCAAATACTGCTGGAAAATAGGAGACCGTTGCATGACCGTGTGGAGCCAAGATGGCCAGTGAGTATGACACACAGACACGTGTGTGTGAATCTGCTAAAATCACAAATCAAGAAGTTTGTGTGAAAGAGCATGTCATAGAGCGAGGGGAAGAGCGAGCGAGCGAGTGTGAGAGAGCGAGTGGTTTGTGTTTGTAAAAGTCTGTGCGCGCGTGCAAGATGGAGAGGGGGGTGGGGGAACGTTGGAAAGAGGGCAAGCAGGGTAGATGCAGATAAATGAGAAAATAAACCCAATGCTATCCTGTTTACATTAGCTGCCTGTTAAGTTCTACATTTCTACAAAGTCTTCCTACTGGCACATATCGAGCAAGACCAATTTATCGCTGCTTTGACCATGTGATACGAGTGGTATCTCGGCTCTTGGTCGGCTTGGACCTTGTCAGCTCTTGTCATTTGCGCAGTACCCTGCGCATTTGCTTGAACGAGTCGAGCCGCGTGACCCATTTGAGCCAAAACTCGATTCAAGATTTTTTACACTGATTCAGATTCACAGTAGCTCTTGCTCAGTGCAGCATCAGTTATCATTGTCTTTCTTTGTTTAAATCTACACCACTGTATTGTTATTGCAAAGAAGTCTCAGTGGGTGCAAAAAAGGTTATTGATTACAGTTAACTGAAAGGAAAGCAGGAATTGAATCCTCTTGGCGTTCAGGCTGCAGTTAGCTTAGCAGCTCTGCGTTCAGTGTTTTTCTTTGAAATTTCAATTTCCATCGGACATGGAAAATAATGTTATTGTTTTATTAAGTTGAGTTGAAGCTTATTGTCTACTGACATGCTATGTATTTTTTTTTACATGGAAAGATCATGCATCTCATGAATACAGCTTATTATTACAGTGTGTTCAGGCCCATACTCATCCGCTTACAGTGATTTGTCCTTTCCAGACAGTACGAGGCAGAGATCGAAGAGATCGACACCGAAAATGGCACAGCTGCCATCACCTTCACTGGCTACGGCAACGCCGAGGTGGTCCCGCTGCATTCACTCAAAGCAGCCGAGCAGGGCAAGAGCAGCAAGGACGACGGAGTGAAACCAAAATCCAAGTAAGTGCATTCACTTGTTTTACTGCTTGCAATTTCCCACTGGATCTTCTGAGTATGATTCTGGATGCCAAGTCATGTTAAAGCTATTTATATTGTGCACAAAGCAGTTTGGCCCGTATGGCAACGGTGGCAAGGAAAAACCTCTCGATGAACATGCTCTTTGATTGTCGATAGAGATGCGCCAATTGCAATCTTCTTAATTGATTGCAACTTGACTGGCTGTTTTGTCCTGTCCAAGAATTACACTGCTCACAAAGGTAGTTTGTTTATATCCTCGAATTTATGAGCAGTATATAAATGACAGCATACAGAGCCACTGAGAATAAACTATTTTGATTAAAATGTATACCAATAAAAAGAAATGCAGCAGATATTGGCTGGTGTCTGGCTTCACTTTAACAGATTTCACACATTCAGTGACGTGATGCTGTTTTAAGTTGTTTTAATGTGCTGAATAACCTGAATAACATCAGATCACTGCTCCCTCAATAATACACTCTATAGGTGTGTGTGTGTATATATATATATATATATATATATATATATATATATATATAGGAAGAGAAGTGCACTTAGCAGTAGCATTGGAGCACAGCTGAAATTGAACACTCATTATCAGTTTCATATGTCGTGAAAGTAGTGTTTTATTTAATGTGTGGCTTCAGCAGCACATCTAACACACCACCACATCAGTGTCACTAGTGCTGGGAATGATCCACCACCCAAATAGTACCTGATCTGTAGGGGTCCGGACCATTAGAGAAGAGTGTGAAGGGGACGAACAAAGCATGTAGAGAAAGATTGATTACATTCTGTGACTGTAGAACTGCAAAGTGTTTCTGTATGGTAAGTCGAACTGATCAAATTTAGGCCAGAAACAAGAAGACGACGTGACCAGTGTGTGCAGGCGGTTTTCTGAATGGCATTTTGCCTCTACCTGCACCCTTCGCTTGCTTTCTTTTGTAAGAAGCTACAGTTTTGGATTATCCAGTGATTAATTAGTAAGAATGTCAATCTAAGACACTCTTGGCTACTGTAAAGATGCTTATGAATAAAGTGCATTGTACAGGGTGAGTCAAAAGTCACAGGACACCATGTGCTGCGTCGTGGCTTTCCCCAATGGTTGCCAAAACCATTGTTGAGGTTTCTTCATCGTTAGCAGTCTTTAGGCAATCATTACGTGGTTTGTCGTCCACAGTCCCGGGTTCTCTAAATTTGGCTCCGAGGGCTGCAACAGTGCTGTGTGAATTGTGATCTTTCTGGGTGTCGGTTGTTGAAGTCTGTTGCTATGATACAGCAGCTGTGTTCCCCGGACAACAGAATCATCAATTTCATCTTCAGTTACCTGTGATGAACAAAAGTTTTCAGATTTCTGTGTTGATAACCTTTGAAGAGATAAGAGATATTGCAAATCTGATTGTGGCAATCGATTTCTGAGGCAATTCTGCTCTTTGATATGCTACATTATTGACTTCCCATTGGAAAATAAACTTGATCCTTGATCCAATATGGTGGCTTTCAAGATGTTCAAGACATAAAAGCTAGGTCCCCTCATCCATTAGTTGCTGGGGTATTCAGATATGTTGTTTTCCCCTTTGTTTCTGATATAAATGTCCTTGTGACTTTTGACTCACACTGTATTATAGTATGATAAGTATTTAAAATCTAGCACATTCTGTGTGTGCGTCTGTGTGCATTTATAACCCTTATAGGAAGGAGCTCCAGGCTGAACAGAGGGAATATAAGAAGAAGAAGGCACAGAAGAAAGTGCAGCGGTTGAAGGAGCTGGAGCAGGAGAGAGAGGACCAGAAATCCAAATGGCAGCAGTTCAACAATAAAGCTTATTCCAAGAGCAAGAAAGGACAGGTAAGAGAGGGATCGTTTTTTGTCAGATGAATGGATTCATGTAATCAAGTGATACAATCCCACTCTGTCCTTTTCTCCTTTTCCAGGTCAAACGCAGTATATTCGCCTCTCCAGAGAGTGTGAACGGCAAAGTCGGTGTAGGAACGTGCGGTATAGCCGACAAACCCATGACTCAATATAATGACACCTCAAAATACAATGTGAGGCATCTGATGCCACAGTGAGGGTTTTTTTTTTGTGTCTGTGCCCACCCAGCCCCATAAGAACAGCTGGTAGAGCAGCTAATCTTGGACTGGATATCGTATGGAATCGGCAGCGTATCTCCAGAATACTCTTCCTTTAATTTAAGGTATTAATAACATGGTTCAAGGTAAGGAAAGAGTTTAGAAACTGCCACCGCTGTTGTGAGAGTTTGTGACAGACTTGCGTTTGACGTCTCTTTTTAGTATTTTAAATAATCGATATGCAATAAATACTTCACTTCTTCTTGAGCGGAAAAAAAGATGATCTTTCAAATTGCATTGTAAATATTTGCTCTGTGGGTTTTCCGTAGAAGAACATAGGACAGTTTCATTTGGCGTCAGATTTGTTGCTACCTTTTTCAATAATAACATCGCCTGCAGTAAGTTCTATTCATTTTGCTTCGCATTTTTGTACAGTTTCACCTTAATAAAAAGTAAAAATGATTTGTGGTTTGTATGTGAAATATGTCAGCGATTTGGTCAGGTTTAGAGCACGAAACACAGTACATTGCATAAGTATTCATCCCCATTCAAACCATTTGTCTTTGTTGTTGACATTTCCTCGGTTATCGGCACACGTATTTAAACTTGAAAGTCAACTCGCGTCAGATTCACAATAACTCGCTCAGTGCAAATCTCCACCATGTGTGTTGTGGTTTTTTTTTTTTTTTTTTTTATTTGTAAATCATCAGTACTTTAATCATAATGCTAAAAAAAACCCAATTGGGGCCGTAAATGCTGAGTAATGACAGCCAACCGAAAGAAAAACCAATACCAGCTTGACTTTATCTTGGCTTCCAGGATGGGCAGTTGGCATTAGAAAGTAGTACCCTGAGTGCTTTGTTTCACTTTCAATCCAATGCTCAATAAAACACGAGATTTTTAACACTTTTAAATACAGTAGAATCCGGTTAATGGGACCACACCGGGACGAGATCGTTTTGGTCCTAATAACGGGCTGGTCCGATTAAACAAACATGCCCTAAGTTGGGACGTGCTATAATTTATGTAACATATTAAATGTTTATTAAACCTTTATTGTGCAATTTACACATATAGCAAACGTACAAACAAGAACTACTGTTGCTTACAAACTTTGTTCATTGAAAAAATACATTTGCAAAGTTTTTCGACACGATCTACAACACAATGTATAGATACTCAGCATGTGAAGCTTAATACTGTAAAAAACAAGTTCTTACTAAATTCCA
>JAUZST010012287.1:0-11525 GCA_034779995.1 Parotocinclus haroldoi
GATCTAATTATTACAGGAACAGTACTACCCTCTGTTGGGTACACATAACGAATTATGGGCTGTGTATTCTGAATTTGTTGATTATATGCTACCCCCAAGTGGTCTTTCTAAAGCGGTGCATTTGTTCGCCGACTGATGAAAATGTTGGGGACATTAATTATTATTAAGTATTGTTGTTCATATCTTTGTACGATAATTTATTTCAAAGACTACATTTGGTTAATGTAACAAATGAAGTAAGTACTCCACCCCTCGTTTACTTTATTAATCAAAACCAATGGAGAAAATGAAACCCACAGGTTCCACCGAGATTTGAACTCGGATCGCTGGATTCAGAGTCCAGAGTGCTAACCATTACACCATGGAACCGCTGCGAGCGCTTTACCCTTAGTAGAACAATTAACAGTTCGCTATACATAATAATGTAAACAAGAAAGATCAGTAATGAAATACACTGCTCAAGAAATAAAGGGAACACTTAAACAACACAATGTAACTCCAAGTCAGTTACACTTCTGTTAAATCAACCTGTCCAGTTAAGAAGCAACACTGATTGTGAATCAATTTCACTTGCTGTCTTGCAAATGGAATAGACGACAGGTAGAAATGAGAGGCAATTAGCAAGACAACCTCTATAAATGAGTGGTTCTGCAGGTGGTGGCCACATACCATTTCTTTGTTCTCATCTACAACCAATCTACAACAAATAGAAGTGGCTCAGGTAGTGCAGCTCATCCAGGATGAGACATCAATCCGAGCTGTGGCAAGAAGGTTTGCTGTGTCTGTCAGCACAGTGTCCAGAGCATGGAGGAAATTCCAGGAGACAGGCCAGTACACCAGGGGACATGGAGGACGTCATAGGAGGGCAACAACCCAGAATCAGGACCACTTACTGTTCCTTTGTGCAAGAAGGAACAGGAGGAGCAGTGCCAGTGCCAGGCAAAATGACCTCCAGTAGACTACTAATATCCATGTTTCTGACAGTTTGAGCATGAGACTCCATGAGGGTGGTATGAGGGCTTGACATCCACAAGTGGGACTTGTGCTTACAGCCCAACACTGTGCAGAGCGATTGGCATTTGCCAGAGAACAACAGGTTCGGTAGATTCGCCATTGGCGCCGAAGTGTGAAGCATGTGGCTGAAGTATGTCAGCAGTTCCATCATGATGGCATTGATGCTATGGACTGGCCTTCCCATTCCATAGACCTGAATCCAATCGAGCACATCTGGGACATTATGTCTCGTTCCATCCTCCAACACCATGTTGCACCACAGACTGTCCAGGAGCTGACTGATGCTTTAATCCAGGTCTGGGAGGAGATCCTTCAGGAGCATGCCCAGGCGCTGTAGGGAGGTCACACAGGCACATGGAGACCACAAACACTTCTAAGCCTCATTTTAACTTGTGTTGAGGAATTTTTTCTACTGAAGTTGGATCAGCCTGTAATTTGATTTTGCACTTTGATTTAGTGTATGATTCCAAATCCTGACCTCCATGGGATAATAATTTTGATTGAAATGAATTATTATGGGGTTATTTTGTTCTAAATGTATTCCACTATGTAATGAATAAAGATTTTCAACTGGAATATTTAATTCATTGAAATCTAGGATGTGTTATTTTGATGTACCCTTTATTTTTTGAGCAGTGTACATTTACTCAAGTACTGTACCTATGTATAATTTTAATATATTGCTACGTTACTTGAATATAACTATTATCTGATATTTTACCTTTCATTCCACTCATTTCAATGTAAAAATGTACTTTCAACTCAATTACATTTATGCAACACATCACTTGTTAGATATGTGTGGAGAAAAAGTGGAAAGTGAATACGGGATATTGCAGTGTGGTGATGATTGAAGGTCAGTAGCATAGCATATTATTTTTAAAAATGCCCAAACTTTGTACAATCCAAATTTAGGTTTACGTTTTGCAAGATGTTTTATGTTCCAGAGAACAGGCACAGGCCAATCTGTTGCAAGACCTGGTGTTTGCCATCAGGGGAGGATCCAACAAGACTTGCATTTACAGTCTATGTTTTTTTATTGTTATCTTACTTAAATCTTTATTTTAAAATGAAAACACTGTTATTGTAAATGCACCACAATGTAAACCACCTAGCTATTACACAGCATCCCTCTACCAATGTTATGTGAACAGAGACCAAACCTATGCACAACAATGCTATCTAGACAATGGTGGAAGGATCACTGTGGTTTGGTATTTTACTGCTTCTGGCCTGGGAAAAATGCAGTCACTGAAGAAACAATGAATTCATACTTGTACCAATAAATGTTACAGGAAAATATCAGAGTAGCCATCTTTCACCAAATTTCAATAAGTTATTAATTAAGTGGAGCATAATGATTTTACTCAATTAATAGATTATATTTTATATTATGTTAAATGAAGAAATGTAGGCAGTGCTAACAATCATTTTGCAACTGTGCACAATAGTTGATCCATTTGATGCTGTGCACAACTTGTCAACCAGCCTCTAGGATCTCTATGGCCACTTGGCAATTAAACGTTCAAAGCTTTTACATCATAACTCATGCACCATCTCCTTGAATTTGATCGAAGTATAGTTTACTTGCTTGTTTTTCAGTGCACACTGGTGAAAACCACAAAGATGACCCAATTAGCCTTGTAGAGTTTACAACTGTGTTACATCACCTTTCCTTTTAGCAACACTCAATAAGGATTTGGGAACTAATTGTTGATGCTTTTGTAGGTGGAATTATTTCCCATTTTTGCTTGATGTACACCTTCAGTTGCTCATCAGTCCTGGGTCTCCATTGTCGTATTTTGCGCTTCATTTTCAAAGAGAGACAGATGTGGACTGCAGCAGTCTACTACACGCACACTTATTACAAAGCCACGCTGTTGTAACATGTGTAGAATATGGCTTAGCATTGTCTTGCTGAAATAAGCAGGCACATCCCTGAAAAAAGATGTTGCTTGGATGGCAACATATGTTACTCTAAAACCTGTATGTACCTTTCAACATTATTCGTACCTTCACAGATGTGAAAGTTTCTGCTGATATCACTCAGGACAGTCCTTTTCCACATTGGCCCTCGAGGACATGACGTCCATGATTTCCAAAAACAATTTGAAATGTGGACTTGTCAGATCACAGGACACTTTTCCACTTTGTGTCAGTCCATCTCAGATGAGCTCGGGCCCAGAGAGTTTCTGGGTGTTGTTATATATGGCTTTTCTGAAGTGTTCCTGAGCCCATGTGGTAATATATGTCACGGAATGATGTTTTTTAATGCAGTGCCACCTGAGGGATCGATGGTCAGTGGCTTTCAATGTTGGTTTTCAGACTTTCTGCTTTACTTGCAAATACTTCTGCAGATTCTCTGCATCTTTTGATGATATTATGGATTGTAGATGATGAAATCCTAAATTCCTTGCATGATGAGAAACAATGTTCTTAAACTGTTGGATGATGGGGATGCTCCCTTTATACCCAATCATGACAGTCACCTGTATAATGTTCCAAACAGGAACAAATCCTGTCACTGCCAAAATGACCCTGATGGGTCCTTGTCCCAGGCACAGTTGCTTAATTTATATGATTGTATCAGTAGTTCTGGAGACGGACATCTGCTAAATGTAGATATATATATTTGTAATGTTATGTTGATTTTGTGATTTTTAACTGAAAGATATTTTATTAACTTGAAGGTGAAAAAGCCATGCAAAACTAGTCATCTAAGACCTTTGGCCCCATGGTTTATTAATGATTTTACACATTCTTGTAACCATCAATGAGTACTCCAAGTACGTCATGATGAGGCCTAAGTGGCTAAAATAACTGGCTAACTGGCTAAAATTTGTTGTGTAAGCAGTGTCACCATGAAGCCAGTTCCCAGCCAGTAATCATTCCAACAATCCCCCACTTATTATACTATTTACAAAAAAATTAAATTTTCCCCTATTTTTTGTGAGTAGTGCATTATTATTATTAACATTAGTTTGTTATTATTACTCCTTATTCTTTATTACTATGTTTCATCTACTTCCTCAGATTTTAAGTACCATCTTATTCTCTCCTATAGTCAAAGCAGCTGATTTACATTTCAGTCTACCTTTGTACCAGCTACAAATACACATGACAAATGAAAATCTTGAATGTTGATAGCACCTGCTTCTCTTTGTAATAATGATACATGTTCAACACATTCATCACTGTCATACTAGCTATAGGCTAAATCCTGATCCACTATCTATATACTCACTGGCAACGTTGTTAGGTACACCTGTTCAGCTGCTCATTAACGCAAACATCTAATCAGTAAATCACATCAGACAAGGCGACCCACTGAAGCTTAAACCGAGCATCAGAATGTGGGAGACAGGTTATTTAAGTGTCTTTGAATGTGAGCAGTTACAGCAGCAGACCACGCTGTGTGCCACTCCTGTCAGCTAAGAGCAGGCAACTGATACTGCAATTTGCACAGGTGCACAAAAGCTGGTGGTCCTGAATTCTATTGTGCAATTCAAGTCAGAATGTGGCCTTAACAACATGAACATATGGATCCATCCTGCCTTATGTGCTGGTGGTGTAATTGTGTGGAGGATATTGCCTTGGCCCACTGTGTGCCCCTTAATGCTCCCTGAGCATTGTTGGAGTCACACAGCCTGCCTGAATATTGTTGCTGACCATGTTTGTCTCTTTAAAACCACAGTGTACCATCTTCTGGTGGCTACTTCCAGCAGGGTAACGTGCCATGTCATAAGGATCAAATAATCTCAAACTGGTTTCTTGAACAATAACAATGACAAACAAATTCACTTTACTCAGGTAGCCTCTACAATCATATTTCATATATCATGGATGTGCAACAACTGCATGATACTATCATATAAATACATACACAAATATCTGACGAATGTTTCCAGACTCTTATATATACATATATATCAAATAAAGTGGTCGGTGAGTGCAAGTCCTCCAGCAAGCCTTGCTCTGAACTCTCTTTGGACGTCTGTGAAACGTTATAGGAATTCCAACGCCAAATGACTTTTATTTTGAAAGCGTAGTGATTGTTTTGAATGAAGTCTGTTCGCTTGCTTGGATAGTATAATGGCTACTGAATTGCACACAGCCTGAGTAAAGTGCAGCTGTGGGGAATATCGAGCTGGCTGTGGCTACATCTAGTGTTCATTCGTCATTTACGTTTAACGTTCGTAGCGATTAAAATGGGAACAAGAGACGACGAATACGACTACTTGTTTAAAGGTAATTCACATTTCAATTCGCCATAGCCGGTAAATGCTGATTTTCCAAACGGCGTTGCCGTATTAGCAAAAAAAACCCGCTAGGCTGCGTTACAAAACCGTATAAATTGTGGGTTTAAATCTTTGTAGCCTATGTTCGGTATTTGTGCGAATTAAGTACGGAAGCTTTGATGTTTGGATAAATATTAACTCCGTTTTGGGACGTCACCTATTTTTTTCGCATTAGTGACCTACATCTAGGTTCCAAGCTGTCACCGCCTAGGCTAGCTAGCTATAACAGGCCAACATTACAAACAAGTTAAGACGAAACAAGGAAGCGTTTTTATCCGTATGAAACTCTTTCTGATTAAAACCAAGATGTTTAACACTAAAACACAAAGTCGACATAGATATATATATATACACATTTGTAGCGGTGCTGTGTGGCTGGGGCTGCGTCCAAACACCAATGGTACCGTACGAAATACTAAGCGATATAAATCTGCATGTATATGCTGTTTAGTAAGTAAGTATGAGGTTTGGGACGCGACCATTATTGCTACCGCCACACCTTTCGTTATCATTTTGTTGAACTGAAGATTGATCCAACTAACCGTCTTACTTCGTTTATTGAGACAAACGGAAAATGCGGAAATAGGCCTTCTTTTGTCTCGTAAATTACACAAGGTGGTACTTTTATCATAACAAATAACACCTCGATATTTACGGTCGAGTTGGCGAAATTGGACTGAAATGTTATGTGGCTTGTTACATGGAAGGTAGACGAGGTATTTATAAACTGTTGTTGCTTCACCGGTTCATGTAATTGGAAGCTGGTGATTCAAAAGCGTTTCCTCGCCTAGAGCTGAATTCGCTTAGTTGTGGACTAAACAGCAATTCAGAAATATTCAGCATTTTGCAGCTAATACAATTTTACAATCCGACCCGTTGTGGATTAAGGGCCTTGCTCGAGGACCCAGCAGTGGCAGCTTGGCAGAGGTGGGATTTGAACCCATAGTGTGTCACCTGCACCACTACATAGTTTTACTAACAAATTTTAGTAGAGCGCGCTACCAGAATGTTTTCTTTCTAAAGGGAAACTGCTTTAATATGTGGTGCAACGTTTAGAATCTAAAGTTATGCCTTATTCACAACGCCGAGCCAGAGTGATAGGGGAGCATTTATATCCAAAGCAACAATGAGCTTTAACTCTGTAAAGGTGTTAATTTCATGAAAATTAGTATGACATGGTGACACATCCCAGTGAGTGTGTCCAGGGACCTAATAATCTGATTGTAAATTACTGATTTGAAGTGCTCATCGAAACAGCGTGCTTTGGGCCCTTGGCCACCGACTCTTCCCTGACCCTCTTCTGGATTAAGCAGATAACAAATTGAATAAATGATGAATGTAAATGGAATATTTCATGTTGGCAGATTGGATTAAGGTCTACAATTAAGATTAAGAAATGTAATAGAGAGCTGGATTTTATACGGCTTGCTAAATAGGGGGTATTTCAAAATGAAACATTTCTGATTTAAAAAAAATTAATTTTAATTTTAAAGCGTTCTTGGGTTTTGTGAAAGGTGCTATATAAATTGAACTAATTATTATAGACCAGGTTGCTTTTTATTGTCAAATAAACTATGAAGCATTTTGGAGAGACCCTGAATGTCAATAAATGAGGAAGAAGCGGAAGAATGTCATGATTTAATTATTAGCGTTAGTTCATGTAATTCTCTCCGAGATTGGCTGATTGAAAATTGGAAATCCAGTTATTGCCTGTCATGTAAAACCTAGATATTTCCTGTTATCTAATTACCCAAGTAAATCTAAACTCATAGACTTGGGTAATGAGATTACTGGCAAAATCTGATTTTCTGCAGTTACGAGATATTAATTACATTGAAATACACCCAATGATTGTCTTCTGTAGATTTTACTGATCAGTCATATGGTGCACGTCATCACCATGAACCTATTCCTTATCAGTAGGGCTGGGTTCAATCACAGGGTGGAGCAGTCTAGATCCTTATGTGTGGAGTTTGCATGTCCTCCCCTTGTCTGTGTGGCTTTATTCTGTGTACTCAGGTCTCAAATATATGCATTAGGTAATTGATTACTCTAAATTGTAAATCTAAACCACTGTGTACTGAATCATGTAGTGAACCACGAAGAAGGGAAACGTGAATCGTGTTTGACATGCTCGTGTATATTAACTTGTGAGTTTAAGCAAGTGCACACAGTACTGAGCAAATAACAAGCACAGAGACACATTGTTATGCTCAAAATGCACCTAAAACGAATGTGGCAAGTTCTGAGTTGGTTGAGAACTAAGGTACCACTGTACTAATATTGGCTGCCATGTGGCCCATCTGTCTCAAGGCTTGACCCATGTGTTCCGAGATGCCTTTTCCCCCCTCATCGCAGTGGTTATCTGAGTAACAATAGTCATTCTGTCAGCTCGAGCCTGGCCATGCTGTCTTGCCCCCTGTCATCAAAACTGCTTTCCTTTCTGCCCAACTGTCACTCACTGTATGTTTTTCTTGATTGCACAGTTCTAACTAAGCTGTAAAGATGCTGTGCAGTACCTGGAGAAATTGTTGTAGCAATTCTCAAACCAGTTAGCCTGGCACCAACAATCATTTATTCCTCCCCTTTTCCAATTGGTCCTTTACTGTCTAAAAAAGGTCACAGGCTTTTTTTAAATTACAAAAAATAAAACAATTTGAATGTTGCAGATCTCTCACTGACCACGTTCCATTCAATACTAACGAGAGTCTGTTATGTGGGGGTTTGGCATGTGCTTTATTAAAATGATAGGTGAATAAAGGAGATGTGAAGGAGTTGTGCTGTTCGGGTCATTTGTTCATAATACTTAATACTTCTTAATCCTTTAAAGGGTCGTGCGAGAGCCAGTGCCTAGTCAGTTTTGGAATCAGTGTATTCACTAGCATTTCTGAAACCTTGAAGGCTATGAATTATGTACAATTTGGTCATTTTGCGTGAATATATGAATAGAGGAAATAATCAGGGAACATCCAATTTATAGTAGGCCTATTTAAAAATTGTTTCAATTTCAGTGACATTGGACCCGTTTCCCCCTTTGTAAAACCAAAAGTGCTTGTTTCAAGTGAATTATGCAATATAGTGGAAACTCATATTTCGTCATTAGTCCGTTCGAAAGTGCCTGACGATAACCAAAATGAACGATAACAGAAGCCATATTTCTCATAATAATTAGTGTAAATCCAACTGTATGTGTGTGTGTGTATGTATGTATATATATATGTATGTATGTATATGTATGTATATGTGTTTCAAATAAGAAAACACTGTGAAATAAATATAAATAGTTACACAGTAATCACTCACTGTATTTAGCACTTGTATAAACACAAAAAACATTGGAAAAACAAAGGAACTGTTATGGATAAACACGCAGGGTGATGCTCACTCAACGAGAAACAAAGTAGTATCTAAAGCAGATTGTTGTAAAGAATCTAAGGTATTGTAAAGTATATTGTATTCTGTATGCCACTTCAGCTTGTTTTTCCCCTGAGATAGAGATGAATAAACCACAAAAAATATGGGAGTTTGCAGATGTATACAATTGTTTTGCAATGTAGTTGTATGGATGAGGCACAAAGATGCAAGTGACTGAAAACCTAGAGATGCGTTTAATTGGATCTTGTATTGGTATTGAGTCCAGTGTTGGTGGCATTGATGTATCATTATGCCACGCCATATTGTATCATTACCTAATATAAGACACGTGACTGATCCAGATCCACTTTCTGCCTTGAGCATGTGGCAACCTCAGTCTATAACTGTGTGAGAAAGTAATATTAGATGCCATTTTGATAAACTGTCTTTAGTCTGAAAAATGCTGAAAAGCAAGTCAGCTCCTTGTAATGTGTGTAAAGCAGGCACGCAGAGGGGTGGAAGTACAGTTACAGTATAACCAGTTTATTAGTCAAGCCCCTCTAGAGGTTTCACGTGACAGAGGGCTAGGAGTTCATGCCAAGATGCCACCAGACTCACGGATGCTTTCTCAAAAGCTAAAAGTAGAGAGAACACGGTGTGTTTGCTTAACGTCATTATGTTCAATTACCAACCACACTAGTGAAAAAATGTCACGTTTTGCATTGCACATTGGCCCTTTACTATGAAAAATGCATGTGTTATAAAGGAACTGATTTACGGTTTAAACATCAGGAAGTGTACAAACAACAGTTGTTTTCAAAAATAAAAAAGGCAAGATTTGCACATTTGGTAAAATCATAATGAATCTTTTTATCCACCTCAAAAGGAGGCACCCCAGAGAGTATGATGAAAGTCGGATAGTGCTGGGACCACAGGTTTGTACAGCAGCCGGGAATAGATTTGAATTATTTCGAAATGGAACACAACTTGGAAACTGTCATTTTATGTGCCTTTTATAAATACACTTAATGTTTACACATGCAGAAAAATGTGAAAATGCCATGTTCATCCCAGAGGTTTTAGGAGAATGGTCAGACTGGCTTAGTCTAATAGAAAGGCAACAGTAAATCAAATAACCATTAGTTACAACCAGTGTATATATTATATACAAATATTCATATTTCAAAATGAATATGAAGAGGCTCCTACAGGAACTGCTGGACTATCTGATTCTGTCTATGCCCCGTCTACTGACACACTACTGAGCAGTCAATGTGTGTCACTCTCGTCCTGTTTAACATGCTTCTGTTCACCACCATGTATATGTCACGTGCTCATTTGTGTAATTGAACAACTTTCGCTTCATATTCCCTTTGTAATGTCCCCTAATATTTGTGAGCTGTGCTTGTCGTTTATCTTGTCTGTCACTAAAATATTTGTGATAGTATTGTGCTCCAGTGATTTACATTACTAACGTTTTGGTTTGCATTCTTAAGACTAAACTGACAGCCTTTTCTGTACATCTTACATAAATGTCATTGTAACATAACAGATAGCAAAATGTTCAGTGTGGCCTACACTGTAATACTAATCCAGCTTTTGGCTGAAAGATGTCTCAGTTTTCAGGTGTTATTTGAAGCTTGTTTTGTTTGTTTTTTTGTTGCAGTGGTCCTCATTGGAGACTCTGGAGTGGGGAAGAGTAATCTTCTGTCCCGTTTCACCCGCAATGAGTTTAATCTGGAGAGCAAAAGTACGATCGGAGTAGAGTTTGCTACTCGCAGCATTCAGGTGGATGGAAAGACTGTTAAAGCCCAGATATGGGACACGGCTGGGCAGGAACGCTACAGAGCCATTACCTCAGCGTAAGAAATTAGTCACTCCTCTAGAGCTCAGAAAAGTGTCCCGTTTAAAAGTTATAGATGTAATGATCATCTTGCTGTTACTAATTCACACTTTAATCAACACCCAATGACATTGGACAAGCTGTAGATGCAATATCCTGTTAAAATCCACGCAATATCTTTCCCCCCCCCCCTATCTTTCTCTAGTGCAATATTATCATTGAAGAAGTAGCTGACTGTAGGGGGAAAGGCAAGACTCCTGATAAGTGGATAAACAAGATTGGTTTTGACAGAGTGCTTTTTTTTTCTGTCTTTTTCTTGAAGGTATTACCGTGGTGCTGTTGGGGCCTTGCTGGTATATGACATTGCAAAGCATCTAACCTATGAGAATGTTGAACGCTGGCTGAAAGAGCTTAGGGACCATGCGGATAGCAACATTGTCATCATGCTTGTAGGCAACAAGAGCGACCTGCGTCACCTCCGGGCTGTACCCACTGATGAGGCCCGAGCATTTGCAGGTCACAAGCAACTTTGGAATTGGCCTTGAAAACGAATGCTCTGCTGAATCATTTAAAAAAATTATGACCTTGTTTAGTATATCAGTACTTGTTAAATATGTCATATTGCGTGGTAATAGATAGTGGCAGTAGATTACTGGGACTATGAGTTGCTATCATGCTTAATGAATTTTCCTCATGTCTGCAGAGAAGAACGGGTTGTCTTTCCTTGAAACCTCAGCTCTGGATTCCACAAATGTAGAGACGGCCTTCCAGACCATCCTGACTGGTAAGTGACCTTTTAGGACCTTTTAGTATGGAACTTATTGGTACGTCCACTGGTCCTTAAACTGCAGTGTCAGGGTAAAACTGAATAATTTTTTTGCCTAAAACCGAGGAGTAAACCAGTGAAGACTTCAAGTGAAAGTGCAAGTCACCATGCAGATAAGCTTGTATGAGTGTGTCTGTAGATGTGTCTGTAGATGTGTCTGTAGATGTGTGTGTGTATGTGTGTGTGTATG